>JBBPBT010001444.1:159648-181401 GCA_037974875.1 Cicer bijugum
AAAATTTTATCTCTCATTTAATAAATAAAATCCCACAATATAATAATTTAATTTTTGTGCATTGTAAAAGTTAATAAATAATTATTATATAAATTAAATTTTTTTAACATATTTATTATTTATTATCAATATGAAATTTTTTTACGTAATGATATATAATTAAACTTTTAAAAAGTAAAAATAATAATAAATTAAATAACATTTAAAAAAAAGATTAATTACTAATCAGTACTGATATAAATTATAATCATTTGAACATATAACTTTAAAAATAAGTATAATTAAAGAAACATTTTTAATAATTCAAATGTGTATAACATTTTGCGTTAATAAAAACATAACTAATTATGGTTAACCAATGTGTAATTGTCATAATAAAAACTGTTTACACTGTATATCTGTATAAATTAAAACATAACTAATTATGGTTAACTAATGTGTAATTGTGATAATAAAAACTGTTTACACTGTATATCTGTATAAATAAATTTAAAATAAAACTAAAATATTGTGTTGGACAAGAAAAAAAAGTAAAACTAAAATAATAATAATAAAATAATAGCATATGATTTCAGCATTTTGTTTTCGAACGAAGTATAATCTAATTCTCGTTTCCATGGAAACTCAAAGATCTAGCTAGAAAGTGAAAGAGGACGCAGCAGTAGCAAACTACGTTATTCGCCGATGGCGATCCTCTACGCTTTGGTAGCCAGAGGCACGGTAGTTTTGGCGGAGTTCAGCGCCGTCACCGGAAACACAGGCGCCGTCGCTCGTCGCTTACTCGAGAAGCTTCCAACCGAATCGGAGTCCAGACTTTGCTTTTCTCAAGATAGATATATCTTTCACATACTCCGATCCGATGGACTCACTTACCTTTGTATGGCTAACGATACCTTTGGAAGTGAGTAGTTTCATTTCTTGTTTTTGATTTCATCGTTGCACGTTTCAATTTTATAGTTTGAATTCCTTGTGAGAGGAGTAATTTTTCTAAATCTTGTGCATAAGGTCTCAATTTCGTTTAGTTTAAATTAATTAAAAAAAGTAACTGAAATCGAGAACATCTGTTGTATAAATTCAGAAGATAACAAATAGTTTTTAGCAGGAAAAAAAAGTTTACGGAAGAAGCAGTGCTTTAAACTGAGATAGGGTTGGATTTCAAATCTTTTAATTATTACTGATAGTTGCTCTTTAGAACAGGGAATTTGTGTCTTAGATTGCTTGTGGTGTATATCTTTTGTTTTTATACTTCTAATGAATGAAAAATTGTTGTTGAAAATTGAAAATCAATGGTGTCGGTGTGGTGAAATTAAAAAAAAAAAAAGGCACGATTGTAGTCTGCGAGTTTGTTTCTTTATTAACAGTTCATGAGTTCATCGATTAGGAAATTTGATTGTATTGTAGAGAGGTGCTCTTGAGGGTTGTTTCCAGGACTGACATCGTGTTTGATGCCGGTATGAATTTCTCCGTAGATTTCATTCAATCGACATCACTGTGTGCAGTCATTGCTTTTGAAAATCTCTTTTCCTAAGGAAACAATCTGGAGCAGAGTCTGTGGACAGTTAATAACTATAAGAACTGGACTGTCCGGACACTGCAGACCAAGCCTTCATCTTATACTATGCTCTTTCATATTTTAGCCTTGGAGCTCGAAGGACGTTGAACCATCCATATATTGCAGACTGATTCTTTAGCTTATGTCCAGTTCTTTTTTTGCCTTTAAGGCTTAGAGCTAAGGGACTGTAGACCAACCAAGATATACATAGCTGATCATATAGAAGCAATAATTGCTCAACGATGTATCTCTAAATAGTTATGAGGCATAACTACAGCTTGCTAATACCTTAATATCTGCCTTCCCTTGAACCTCGTCTCCAATATTGATGAGACCGGCAGTTTACAAGACAACCCTGAATATATGAGGAGAACACACACTGGCTGAACTTGATCCCTTATATTGTATCTTAGGTATTGGTCAAATTTAGCTAGAACAGTAATCATTTGATTTTTCAAAACATAATCCAAACTCTTTAGGTATGGTGCACAATGTCTGTGATGAAGATTGTCCCAGAATTGCTTGACTAAACGTCTAAACCACACCGCATTTTGATACAACGTTAGTTTTTGATATTAGAGAAAGTCCTGTTGTTGGGTAGTCAGACCGAATAATTAATTCCAACAAGACTTCCAGACACAGGCAGAGGCCTAGTGACGTCTTTCGCGTACAAGTATTTTATTGCATCAAATATGGTTTCCTTGAGAAGTAGATTCTAGTTATTCTGCAATGGAGGTGTTAGCATTATTTCAGCTTTTGGAAACACAAAAACTACCCTCCATTTGATTGTTGTTTGTTTTAAAGAAAAAAACCCGTTTGATGTCTACTTTTTATCCAACTAATTTGAAATTTTTTCTCCATATTTTGTTGTTACGGTATAAATAAACTTGTTTTAATTGTTTATATTTTCTTTCGCTTGTTTCCATAGATGGTTTCCACTACAAGCATTGTTGACAGAGTGTCCTCGAACTATTATAAAATTATTCTCAAAACAAAACTCATCAAACAAACAGGTTTTTGGTCATATTTTTATCATGTGAAATATTCTATAAAATAATATTTAAAACAGGAATAGATCAAACAATCTCTTTGGTTTTAATTAATTTGCGTTTCTCAGGCAATCCTTGTAGAGGCTGCTTAGTGAGTAAAATAAGTAGTGAATCATCTGTTAGTGCTTGTTGCATGAATTTCATTCATGTGAATGCATGATAAAAGATACAGATCTATAACTTTTGCTATAATATTCTTATAATGCTACTGACTCTTGAGTTAGAAAGACATTTTCAGCCATTTTCCTCACTTTTCACAAGGTCAGATTTATTCCAATGATGGAATCAGCCAATTATTCCTAGGTTCTGTGAGCAAGTAGTAATATTATGCTAATATTTGGTAGATAGATCTATAACTTCATTTGAGGCTCCACATATCTCGAAACTACTATCAGAGAAGACAGATTTAGTTATTTATTTATTTAAAAGTTCACTATAAAATTGTTAACATCAATTTAATCTTGTCCATGCTGTTATAGAATTTTTCATTTTTTTTTATGAAAACCAGTAACTTTAAAAACTAATTTATAGGATTAGTGTATTTATCTCTACAACAATGACTAACAGTCATTAGTATATTTGTAGTCAAAGAAGCAAGAACTTGCTATTCTGTTTTAATCTTTGTTTCTGTTTCCATGTGCTTATTATGTCTCATTTTTTTATTTATCCAGGGAGAATCCCTTTCTCATATTTGGAAGATATCCAGATGAGGTTTATGAAGAACTACAGCAGAGTTGCCAATTATGCACCAGCTTATGCAATGAATGATGAGTTTTCAAGGGTTTTGCATCAGCAAATGGAGTTTTTTTCTAGTAATCCCAGTGTTGATACCCTCAATCGTGTGAGGGGTGAAGTTGGTGAGGCAAGTAATTTCAAAGAAAATCTTTGTCCTTCCTTATTTCTTCTTTTGATATATCCCAATCTACCATTTCATTTATCTAGCACAAACTGAGAAAATGAGAACAGAACATTCACTATATACGCTAATCAAGTTTCATGGTATGATATATGAAGTTGTACACTTGTTAGTTTAATATGCAACTTTATTTTCTGTTGATAAATTTACCTTCTTTCTAGTTATGCACTTCAAGTGACAGACAACTTTAACATATAATCTGGTTTTTGTAACACGACAACAACCCATCTGGTTTCTGGTACTAAAGAAAAACACAAACGTGATAAAACAATATTAATAATAAGTGTTTATATGCCCCAGTTTTACTTTCAGTAAAAATGAATGTGATAATAAGTTGTTATATATAGGATTTATTTTTGTATAAAGTTGTCGGTAAGCTAAGTAGGAGGCGTATACCCTTTTGATTTGAAATGTGCTGAGTGCCTTTACAAGAAGCATCTCTCACCCCACGGAATGATGCTTATAGCCAGTAATACTTTTTACTTTATAGCAAAGTTATGTACCTTTTTTCCTGAGAATAATCGTACATTGATTATTTTGCAGCATGCTTCTGAAGAGCTGTATTGGATTTTAAGTTGTATAGATGCTATAATATTACCTGACTTGTTGATGTTTGTATCATGCACTTGAAGGTTGTTTAAGTCCTATTACTTAGTTGATGACATTAGAATTTTCACTCTTTCATTCAGATACGCACTATCATGGTGGATAATATTGAGAAAATATTGGAGAGGGGTGACCGAATTGAGCTTCTAGTTGATAAGACAGCAACAATGCAAGACAGTTCATTTCACTTCAGGAAACAATCAAAGCGCCTTCGAAGGGCTCTTTGGATGAAAAATTTCAAGCTCTTGTGAGTAAAATTTCTTTCCTTAATATAAGGAATATATATTTGGAAAGTATAGATTTTTTATACGGGATACCTAATGTTCTTTGGATTTATTCTAGAAAGGAAAATGGGTTTTTTGTATTTTTCTTCTATCATTGCCTTGACTGTATTTACTTTGGTCTTTGACAGGGCATTATTGACGTGCTTAATTGTTCTGTTCCTTTACTTTATAATTGCTGCTTGCTGTGGTGGCATCACTCTACCATCCTGCCGTTCCTAATTGCCACTCCTGCTGGTTTTTATATTTTCTGAGCTCTGCAATGATCAAGATTACTGTCAATATCTACATCGGCACTTCAGTATTTCAGATTCAAAATTATGAGCTGAGTGGGAAAATTTGATAAAGGGTTCGCTAGCAGTTACATATATTTTCTCGCTTTCGTTGTTCTTGGTTCTGTATTATAAAATTACACGTGAAAGCCTGGTAAGATACTATTTGTGATTATAGGACACCACTCTGTAAATGTGGATTTTTACTATCTTTCAAGATTAGGTTTAAATTATTATTTTTCTCTACCAATTATTGCAATTTTCTTGTACACAATATATCCATTTCAATGCCTATGTAATTCGGTGCTATTAGGGTCAAGCACCCTCTATGTTTAATAAGTAATTTGGTGATTAATGCTGGTTTAGTATGTTAAGTTGATAATAAATCATCTAGAAAACAAGTAATGTATAATGGCCGAAGCAATAACAGCAGAAATGAAGAAGAAGTCAAGTTTCTCTCAATTTCAGATGGGCCCAAACAGTTGTATGAATGATATAATTGTAAAAAGATAGAGGACCATGTACCTCCGCTGATATACCTATACCCCTACGATATTTTTAAAATATCAACTTTATCCTTGAACATTTTTACTATTTTACAAACTTAAATTCATTTTTTTTTGGGCTCAAAACCATGAATTATCTGATATTTTGAAGAGACGTGTATTTGTTAGACGTTTAGACAAAGAAGAGAAAAAACATATTCATAACTTAACAAAATATAATGTCACAATAAGGCATATATTATTCTTATTGCAAGACCAAAACAAGAACAATGTTACTCATATCTCACAAATATATAAACAGGTGAGTACGATTCAATTGCAAGTGGGGGTCTTAGGACAAAGAAATATTTATTCAAGTTAATTGAAAATACAAAATATGTGTTAGAATACAAAACAAGAAGACTGAGATGTTATGAAAGATATTGTTTGGGTCCAACTAGATTCATAACTTGTTTCCTATCATGTTGATTATGGACAACACCTACAAAATCAATAAATACATCATCGTATTATTTGAAATTGTTGGTATGACGTCAACAAATATGACATTTATAGTTGGGCTTATTTGGAATGTGAACGTAGAAGAAAACTTTTGTTGTGCATTAGAGAAGTTAAGAAAATTATTTGTTACTCAAAACAAATTTTCTCATGTAATGACCGACAGAGATATTGTTTTAATGAAAGTAGTTGATATTGTAGTTAATACATGCATTAGAGAAATACATCCACTCAATTGTTTGGTGTCGTAATAGTTGACAAAGAAGAGATAGTCATAAAGATCTACGAGTGCAGCAGTACCCCAAGTGCATATACTGATACCTTCTAAATCTCTTAATACGGCAAGGTACTTCGCATCAACTAATGTGTGACTCTTACCTGCAAAAATAGTACTCTCTCACCAAATTCAGCAAATGTGCTCTAGTAGCACAATCAAATTTATTTACTCATACTATTTTTTGAAAACCTATTTCAACCAATCCAACTTGTAGTTCGCACCCCTTATCTTTATGGTTTCTTCTCATATCTCATAAGCAGATATCCCTAATAAAGTTATGACAAGATTACATGTCATTATTTTATCTAGGTCGAGTGGTGGACCGTAGAACTCACCTCTAATATGAATGTCTAATAGATTGACATGTGAAATGACGAAGTATCAGAGTGTCATCTTTCCACAAATGCAGAAATCAAGTTGTTATCAATCAACTTCAGACTACACCGTTGTAGTAGGGCTAATTCAGATAAATTCATCAATGTCTTTATAACTCGTGGGAATACTTGCAGAGTAAATTATTACAACTTTTTTCATGAGCAAATATCTTCAACAATAGTCTCTCTTACATACAAATAAAATATACGACTTTAAAATTAAATATAGAACAAAATATAATAATTAATTTAAATATTTTTAATGCACCATAAATAATAATTAATTAACATTTTTTACTAAACCACAGTTTGATAGAAACATGATATCAGTATCGTGTAAGAACAGATGGATCATATGATCCTCCAGGTAGGGATGGCAACGGGGCGGAGCGGTGACGGTTCTAAGCATTGTCAACCCCGCACCTGCAACTCCGATACTGCCCCCGCACCCGTCGGGGGTGACTTTTTAACATCCACCCCCGCACCCATCAGGGACGGGTTTCCCCACCCTCACTCCAAAAATTGTAATTTATTTATTCATAGCATAAAAAATCAATAATCTGTTTAAATAGTAACATTCAACATAAGTTCTAAAATTACAATAATTAAAATAATAAAGTCACAATATCTCCAAATTTGTTTAAGTTTCCTACAAGTCACAATATTTTGATCAACAAAAGTTCAATTCGAACAAAAATTCTAAATATTCAAAGTTCAAACGAACTAATCCATCAAAACAATAAAAAGTTCCAAATCATAAAAAAAAATAATAATAAAAAGGTTCTAAATAAGCATTTTATAACAATCACCTTCATCTTCAAGGCGGAAATTGGAAAGTGAAGTAACACCACTAATCTACAATTCACCGATATTAAAAAATAAAAGTTAAATATTAATATTTAACATGATAAATTTAAATCAAACAGTGTAGAGAATAGAATACCTTCATCGTCATACTCTATTTCATTGAGTAAAATAGCGTTTTCATTATTCACTTTAGAATTTGAATCACCTATCAATATCAACATAGTACAATATAAACAACAATAATTTACTAAATACAAAATTATTAGGTATTTCAAATATATTCAAATTTAAATGAATAATTTAAAACAAATATCAGTCTTCTCAACACTCCGTAACCAACTTCTAGCACACTTCAAGGCCTCTAAAGTAGTCCAATGAAGTCGACTTCTGTAAGACCCATAATTTTAAATTATACCTTATGTATATTAATGGATTTTGGTATTGAACTCAGGGGCTTTTTAGCCAAGTTATTAATATTTTGGAGTTTATATGATCAAAAAGATATTTTGATGCCCGCTTAGAGTTACTCGTCGATAAATAAATTAAATTAACTGCGGTGAATCTTTTACGAATAGTTTAATGTGTTTTGGGTAAAAGAGTAATTTAATAAATATCTGAAGAGTTAGAGATATTTGTTAATTATTATTAAAATATATATATATATATATATATATATTTATATATAAAGAAAAGGAAAAGAAAGAAATAAAGAGAAGAGAAGTAGAAAGGAAAGAAAAAGAGAGAAAGGAAATACAAAGGAGAGAAAATCAAAATTTTTCATCTCCTTCCTCACTGCCTCGCGCAAGAAGTTCAATTTCTCCCTTCCTCCATTGTTGCTCGTTTTTGCTTCCTTTTCTTTCCTTTGAATTCGAATTTGATAGTGGGAGATGGGACAAGGATTTCTCAACTTCACTCTTCCTCTTTGATTCGAAAACGGAGAAAAACGGTATTAGGGATTCAAACACAAATCTCCCCGTTTCATCTAGATCTAAGTGTCGTTTCAAGAAGCGATAGAAGGGAAAGTTGCTCACCACTACACTACGGTGCTAGTGAGCTAACTTTGGAAGCGGCGTTGCGAGAGGAGGTTTTTATCGGATTTGTTCACGGTACCGTAATCGGACGTAAAAGCTAAAGTGAAGGTAAGGGCTCCTTCCAAACTTTTAGTTTGCATTTAGGGACTTACTTGTGGATGTGTGGAAAAGAATTTGGTTAGGGTTAAAGTAATGTTTTGTGGAGAATGAATTTTAAAACCATTTATGTATGATTTCGAGTATATGAAACTTGTTGTGTTTGAGTGATGGATTGTGTTAATTTGTGTCGTCGTATTTGACGTGTTCTTAGTTAATACTGATGAAACTTGAGATGTGTTTTGTATGGTTTGTGTGGAAAACGATTTGGTGTGAATTATGGATTGAATGTGAAAGTATGTGTGAGTTTGTTTTGTGTGGTTTGTGTGGAAAATGATTTGGAGTGAATTATGGATTGAATGTGAAAGTTGGTTTTGTGTGGAATTTGAAAACCATTAAGTTAAACGAGTATTAAGAATGGGGAATCTCTTAATGTCTTGTTTACTTAATGTGAGTTTGTGAAAATCGTTTAAGTTAACTAGGCGTTAAGAATGGGGAATCTCATAATGTCTTAGTTACTTAATGTTGTTTGAAAATCGTTTAAGTTAACTAAGCGTTAAGAATGGGGAATCTCTTAATGTCTTGGTTACTTAATGTTTGTTTTTGAAAATGGTTTCAGTGAAATGAGTATTAAGAATGGGAAATCTCTTAATGACTTGTTTACTGAATGTTTTGTTGTGGAAATCGTTTAAGTCAAAAGTATATTAAGAATGGGGAATCTCTTAATATGTTTGTTTGCTTAATGTTTGGCGTGAAAATCGTTTAAGTCAAATGAGTGTTAAAAATGGGGAATCTTTTAATAACTGCATTTGCTTAACGATTGTTGTGAATGGAGTCAGTATACGCTCATGCATTTCCATGCTTTTTGTAAATCGTGCAGACCCGTGATAGGTGGCACCTTGATAAATAGTACTTTGGCCTGTGATAGGCGGTACATTTATGATTTACGTTTTTGTAAGTTGTGCAGACCCGTGATAGGTGGTACCTTGGTAAATTGTACTTTGGCCCGTGATAAGCGGTACATTTACGACTTACGATTTTTTTGTAAATTGTGCAGACCTGTGATAGGTGGCACCTCGGTAAAGAGTACTTTGGCCTGTGATAGGCGGTACCTTTACAATTTACGTTCTTTTTAGTAAGCCGTGCAGACCCGTGATAGGTGGCACCTTGGTAAACGATACGGGCCCGTGATAGGCAGTATGTTTATGGTTTACGCTTTTTAGTAAATCGTGCAGACCCGTGATAGGTGGCACCTCGATAATTGGTACTTTGGCCTACGATAGGCGGTACAATTATGATTTACAGCCCTTCGAGGAGGGTTTTGGTTTGGAATTCCGAGTCCATGCATTTTGGCATATACGCATTGCATTAGGGTGCTCGGCACACGAGTCGTGTTTGATTCAAATTTATGATTGTGATGATATTACTAAGTGCTATGTTTTGGAACAGATTGTGTGTAAGTGTGTTTGATTCAAGTTTATGATTGAGTGTTTGAACTTAAGTTGTGGTGGTAAATGGGGTTTTATTTGCTAAGTGTTATGTTTTGGAATTGTGTGATAGTGTGTTTGGTTGCAAAACTATTTTGAAACTAAGGTTGTTGTGGTGATTGTGTTATAATTGCCAAGTGTGGATGTTTGGAAATTGTGTGATATCATGATTGATTGCAAAATCATTTTGAAACTTAAGATGTCGTGGTAATTGTGTTATAATTGCTAAGTGTTTTATTTTGGAGTTGTGTGTAAGTGTGATTGATTTCAAAATTGTTTTGAAACTCAAGATGTCGTGGTGATTGGGCTATAATTGCTAAGTTTGATTGTTTGGAGTTGTGGGTAAGTGTTGGTTGATTTCGAAACCCTTTGAAAAGCTGAAAAATGCTGAATTTTGTTGTTTTTCTGCTGTTGTCTGATGTGTATTCGAATACAGCAAGCTGTATTCGAATACAGACATGTTGTTTTGCCACTGACTTACTGTGTAGTCGAATACAGACTGTTGTAGTCGAATACAGACATGTTGTTTTGTTGTTTAATGCTGAAATAGCCTTGTATTCGAATACAAAGATGCTGTATTCGAATATAGCAGTGTTGTTTTGTTAAAACCTTCATTTTTCAACCTTGTTTATGAATTTTTAGCATATGGAAACCCTTTTAAGGTGCATGCTAAGTTGATATGTCATTTTGTGCATTTGAAAACTTAAATGTTATGTGTTAACTGTTAATTTCGGTTGGTGACCCTTTACGATTATTGTGGAAATATGGGTTTTGCCCTCATATGAGAGTCAGGATGATCTTACCGGTTCGTACCCTCCCGATGGGAATGTGGATGGGAGTGCTTGATTGGAGCTACGTTAGGAGAATCTCACGGGGCACGTGGAGATTACTCAAGGCGTATAGTTTTTTGGTTATGTATAGAATGATCAGACTAGGTTGTCACTCAGGACACATGTGTCTTTCTTTTGGGTTACCTTTATGTTAAGTTGAAAGGATGTACATGTACTATTGTTGACATCAGGACATGCTTTGGATTTATATTTTGAAAAACTTTTCCGCTGCTTGTAAATTTTAATGACTTAATTATTTATCCAAAGGTTTTACCTTATTTATTTCTCTGTTGTATTTTGATTTATTTTGAAAAAAAAAAATACACCCTCGCTTTGAAAATTTGAAAAACGGGGTGTTACAACTTCGATGAGGGCTTAAGATATGTCCGTCGGTACTGAATGCAGATTCAGAAGCTACAATAGAAACATGAATTGCCAATACATCCTTTGCAATGGTTTGCATTGTTTGATACTTAACACCATTCAACTTCCACCACAACAAAATATCAAAATCAAGACTTCTTGGCAAAACTTCCTTCTCTAAATAAATATACAACTCTGTTTTGACAAATGAAGTTCTAGCTCTTTTTTTTTTCCTAACATACAAATCATAGTCTTCTAAACCATCATCCTCAATATTACTAAAGTGGACATCCAACATTTGATAATCACTATTAGAACCATTATTCATTTTTAATTGATATTCATAAAGCATTTTCAGCATCATAAATTCTAGTGCACAACTCCTTTTTACCTTGCAAGACCTTAGCGGTAAGAAATGTTTGTCCGTTATTATGTCATATGGTAGACAAACATGGAGTACATATTTTCATATGTCCACGCAAGTGTGAGGTACCGTCTCTTGCTCTCCCACTAAGCAATTTCTTGCAATAATTACATTTAGCTTTTTTTTTTCCATCAACTTTGACCTTTGTAAAATAATCTCATACAATACTTTTAAGTCTATTGTTACGATCTTCAGTTATTTCATCTGTCATATTATCATTTCTTTCATTGTGTGGTGTTTGCACAATTTCATTTGGTGTACAAACATTAACTAACATATTACAACTTTCATTCGTAGTTGGTTGATGTGAACTTTCTTCTGAAGTAAGTTGACATGGTAGTGGTTGAGATGATGTGCCTTCAATTTCCATTTATATATTTTGTAAAGTTGCACATAAAAACAAATTAAATTCATAAATAAGTTATAAACTCACTCACACACACATATATTTCTTAAAGTCTCATACATCACCTTTCCCATAAATGCCAAATTTCTTCTACTTTGGGCAAGTTACTATTTACAAGCATTAGAGCTAAGTTGCACATAAACTCCTAGAAGATATCTTAAAACAACTAATAGAATGCCTCTGGCAAATTAACCTGCAAACTCTAAAATACAATACGTGTGTACCATACAAGTTAAAGACTTTGTTCGACTGAGTATTCCTTTTTCCATTTTGATTAGCAACATTTCTTTATTCTTAAATATTAATAAAGTGGATATTATAGATATTATATTGCCAAACATTTAAAGTAATACTGGGAGACAATGTCAAGGATTTTTTAATTCTTTTAACTAATCATTTAATTTTTTTAATTCTAATTCTAAAACCAAACATAACAAAGTTTTGTTGGCTAACCAATTTAGTAAATTCTAGTAGTGCATTTTGTTACCTTCTATTTTGTTACAAACAAAACATCAACAAAAAAATATGCAATAGCAAGAAAATATGGAGAAAATATGCAGAAAAATATCCAGAATTCAGCAAGAAAATAATAAGAAAATATGTAGAAAAATCTCAAAACTAATACACAAAAATGAAACCGAACTAGAAAAAAAAAAACTGAAAACGAAAATGCATCAAAATGCAGAAAACTTGAAAACGAACCTTAAAATTATAGCGGCGAAGAGAATAAGAGACGACACAAAGGATGACGAAGATGGCGCACGAAGAGGAGGGAGGACAACCGGGATAGAAAAAGTGAGGGTGGAGGTGGACGGTGGCAGCAAGCAAGAAAAAAGAAGGAAGATTGGTAAAATTAGGGTTTTGTTACTATTTTAAGAGATATAAGGGTATTTAAGTAATTGTATTTATGTCGGGTAGGTGCAGGGCGGATTTGATGAGACCCGCCCCCGCATCCGTCCGTAACTTTGAAAAACGGGGAAAATCCACACCTGCACCTGCATCCATTAAAAACGGTTTTTCCCCGTTAAATGCGGGGCAGATCTGGGGCGGTTCGGGTGGGTTTGGGTTCAAATGTCATGCCTAACTACAGGATACTGTCTAAGTTCCTCCTCCTACTATACAAGTATGTCATGCATATGATCCTCATATTGTACAACCTCCTCCTCCTGTATAGCCTCCTCTTGTACATATGTTGCATGTACAAACTCTGCATGCACAACAACATCAACCTCTGAGATAATATGTATATATCCCTGCTCTCCCTCATCATCATCTTCCACTATAAATTGTTGTTTTCTCTAGGATGTTGTGGATTGAATTATTTTAGGAGGAGCATCCATCATGGATGATAAAAGTATTAACATTTTTATCTTCACGTCTCGTCCTCTAGCATCAACACCCACTAAAAAAATGAAAACAAAAAGAAATTAAAAAATTTTCAGAAAACTTGGGTTTTAAGTTTTTCGGTAACTACGAATTTTTTTTTTAATGTTTTATGGTAAAGAGGTGTGTTCTAGAAATTTTGAAAAAAAAATTTCAATAATTTGAAAAAACTTTCAAAAAAGTTTTTCAATAAAGAAGTTTTAACTGAAAAATTTGAAAAAAAATTTCCAAGATACAAGATTTTTTTATACAAGATTTTTACTCACATTTGATATACTAAAACACTCAATGTAGGCAAAAACATGGGTTGCCATGTACACAAAGACATGGGTTGCCACGTTTCTGCGAGTCAGTCGAGTCATGGTAGTTAAGACTTAGTTTTTATTGGTCCAATGTAGTGGCTAATAAGGTCTTAGTTGTAAATTTTGTCGATAAATATAGCTCATAATCATTTCATTTGATACATAATCAATTAACATATTTTTACCAACATTTTAATTTTGTTGTGTTGTGTTCTTTATTATTTATATTTTATTAATCGTTTATCTTTTAATTTTTAAAATAATTTTAGCTACACTTAACACTTTTTTGGAGAAATTAAGAAATTCATATTAAAAGAACAAATTTTTTTTTTTTTCTTAAAGTCATTATTTGAAGAAAAGAAAATCATTGTTGAGAATTAATAGCCAATCCACTCAATTGACTTTCCAATTTGACAACAAACACAAATTACTAACATACAAATAAATTGAAAGATATTTAGAAAAACAATCAGAGCCATCAACCACATGCATTTTATAATTAGACTATAATCTTTAGTTAGAGCTACCAATCTTTTAGCACTACTTTAGTCTGAAAGTATACTTACTCTGCATGTATATTTTTGAACAAACCCTCGGTTTACTTCGAGACAATGACAAAATGGGAGACATATATAAACTAATGTAAGTTGCCAATGGGGTGTGAAAAAAAATTTGGATCATGGGCCTGCCCCTTTTAGTTTCTTTTTCCCCAATAATTATATATTTATTGTGTGAACAAGCATAGTCCCTCCCATTACGAATATAAATAAATATAACATCCTATTTAGTTTGATAATATACTTAAAATATCTCAGATACTATAATTTTTTAGGAAATATTTATATTTTTGGCTTAATTACACTTTTGGTCCCCTATTATAGGTAAAAATTGATAGTAGTCTTCCTATTTTGTTTGTCACCAGTTTTAGTTCCCCAAACAAAATTTGAGGCCAAATCATGATGAGTTGTCATTTTTTTTAAATGACGTGTCAATAAATAGGTGACGTGGCAGACGCTTACGTGACATAAACTTATTATTATATTATTTTTGATTAAAAAATATAATTTTTATTTTCAAAAATCATTTTAATAATTGTGAAATATTTTAAAAAATATAATTAAAATTAAATTAAATTAAAAAAAAACTGAAAAACCTAAAACCCCAAATGTAAGAACATCTTCGTGGTCGTGGTCGATTTCTCTGTAAGCCCCAAATCCCAAATGTAAGCCCCAAATCGTGCAAACCTACATCTTCACTATTCGTGGTCGATTTCTTCATCATCATCCTGTTACACTACAACAGGAAGCCAGTAAAAAACTCTGTAAAATGAGGAAGCTTATATTATGATGATATAAAACTTTGATTTCACTACAACAGCAAGCCAGTAAAAAAAATAAAAGAAAAAGAATACAATAACAAATAGTTATTGCCAAGCTTCCTTTGTTGCATTTTCTTCAAACTCTAGAAAGAACCACCTCCTACAACAGGCACAAGATTCTTAGCAGGTGGAATCACAGCAACAGCACCTCTCTGAAGATCAGAGTACTTTTTAAACACAACCTTCAGCTTTCCATTCCCAACACTAGAGTGAAAACTCACCAACATTCTAGCACAATCCATCAATTGTTCCTCTGAGTAACCAGTGTGCACCTTAAGTGTCTCATTCCAAACAGGAACCTTGTTCAAAGTGCACCTTGCTGCAAACACAGCTGATGCAGCAACCATTGATGGACAATACCTCAAACTCTCATAATGCATCATCCCTAACTCAGACAGAAAATGAGACATGTTCTCCAAAGCTTCATCTTGTTCGGAAGGAAGCGATAATGAAGCTGTCACCGACGCCTTGATGAAACGAACCAGGATTGCACGATTTGGGGCTTACATTTGGGATTTGGGGCTTATAGAGAAATCGACCACGACCACGAAGATGTTCTTTCATTTGGGGTTTTAGGTTTTTCAGTTTTTTTTAATTTAATTTAATTTTAATTATATTTTTTAAAATATTTCACAATTATTAAAATAATTTTTGAAAATAAAAATTATATTTTTTAATCAAAAATAATATAATAATAAGTTTATGTCACGTAAGCGTCTGCCACGTCACCTATTTATTGACACGTCATTAAAAAAATAACAACTCATCTTTGACCTCAAATTCTGTTTAGGAGACTAAAGCTGGTGACAAACAAAATAGGGGGACTACTATCAATTTTCACCTATAATAGGGGACCAAAAGTGCAATTAAGCCTATATTTTTTTAAACATTCAACTAAATCTATATAATAACATAATATTAGTGATTTGTTTTATTTTTATATATAAATAAGATATAGTAATTAACATAGGAAGGAGTAGTTGTGTTGCCAACTTGCCAGTTACGTCTCAAGCCTTTTTAGGATTCAGCCAAGCCTCTGCAGCGGCGTGTTGTTTCTTTTCACTAGAGTATCAACTTTTCTTAAATTTTCTCTCCTTTTCCCGAGAAAACACATGCGCCAAATTCTTTAACCGAATCTGTTGTGCAGCATATCTTCTTCTCTTTTGCGTTCTACATAAATTAAAATCGATCGATGCGACCAATTAAACTTCGTGAGCCGCCAAGCCCTACCGGCCATATGGGAACTCCTGACATCTTCGAATCTGGAGTTCATACCTTCGTCAGACGCGCCGTCGTTATCGGAAACGGTTTCCCCGCATCGGAGAATCAGAGTATTGGATTGGTTCGGGCACTTGGATTCTCTGATAAGTATTTCTTATATGTAAGCATATATAATAACCCCTTTTTTCTTTCTGTACTTTATTATTCCAACATAGATGCTATGTGAAAGTGAAACTACTAGTTTTGAACTTAATTGTTTGATTATTAAAGGAATAAAGCCAAATTTTAAACGGAAATCCATATTTTAGGGGCTTGTGTATACTAATTTCAATATTTTTACACTGGCACGGACATGGGCACAGACTTTGACACTGACAAGTCGACACCAATAATAATTTGAAGAAGAAAAATGAGTTAAGTGAATGTAATCACATGTGTGATACACCAACACATGCCTTTGATTAGAAGTGTTGGTGCTATAGCGAAGATGACTAATGATTTATCTTTCCATGATTCAATTGAGGGTTTACTCTAATTAAAATTGTTATAGTGAGGTTGGCAATAGAGGAATTGGAATTTGAAAACCTAAAGGGGAAAATTGGATATATAAACCATTATATAGAATGTGTTATGAGCATAAGTCCAAGGGATAGGTTATCTCAAAAGACTAGTCTATTAGAGCGATAAACCCTAGGCTCTTGTGCCTTATTTCTTAGGTGAGGTTGTCCAATTTTGGACTTATAAAAATGCACCATTGTTCATAGTTGACGTCTTCAGCCGCTTTCACTTCATGACGCTTCACTCAACTTTCTCATTGATTAGAACCCTATGTAGGGAAATAGTCGCAAATTCCAGTTTCTGAAGTAGCAGAAAAAAGATAATTTTAGGTGTCTCTTTTTTTTCAATTATAAAACTGAATAGGTACCATGTGAGCCACACATGACCTATTTTTACAATAGAAAACTAAGGTGTTTTGAGTATTAGTACTCCTATAACTCTAATATGAAAACCTCGCAATATGTAAGCTGTGCTCTGCCTCCATTGCCTTTCAACATGTGTTCTCCTTCTCCAGAGAGGACTATAAAACTCAGTTCACTTTTATTTTTACTTTTGTGCTGCTTTTATTTGTATGCAGCAAACTTTTCTTTATATATATAAATAATTGATTTATTTTAATCACTATACGGCTTCTGCAATGCTATCTGCTATTTCACATAGTGGAATTTTTGTGATCTGCTATCAATAACACTGATATGTGTCCATGCTTTTTTTTACGATCTTGTAAGTGTTAATGAATTTAGGCCACATATCAAAGATTGGTGTTTTTCCTTTAGGGTGTGGGCATATTTGGAAGGAAAGGAAAAGATGGGTTGATTTTTCATCTGAAATAAACTTTCTCTTTTTTGAGAATTCTTTAATGAACGAAATCTAATGAATATTTGTCATTACAGCTACAAAGAAAGCAGGTTGTTATGTGGGCCTATGTTTATTGCTAAGGCTAACTCTTAATAATTTTTAGGGCTCAAATTTGGCTTATTTAAATATATTTATTTTGTATTTTTTTCTAAATTCAGAGTATTACTTTACAGTTGAATAAATTTGCTCATCATTTCATGATTGAATTTTTGCAGCGGGTTACCCGGCCAAAAGGGGGAATTAATGAGTGGCTTCATTGGCTTCCAGTCTCTCTCCATAAGAAAATATATTATATAGTAAGAACGGTTCGCGATTATTCCCATCTTCTGGTTAAATCTCAACAAAAGAAGCCTATACGTTTACCTTCGGAAAATGGTGTTGGTGCAGGCTTGTTGGGTGTCTTAGAAGCCGATGCAACGCAGATAGTAAATTTTGCTCAAGAAACTTATGAAAAGTAAATTCTCTTCCTATTCTTTTGTTTGTTAAACTGAATCACAATGTAATGTGTATAGCTTGGCTACGTACCTTTTTTCTTTGATTTTTTAATGAAGACAGTTTCTAATATCTGTCTGGCTTCATGAACTTCCTTTTAACAACAACAGTATACTAAATTACTTATATATCAATTTTTTTCTGTTCAATATATTAGGTGAGATGATACGGAAATGTGTTGTTTGATATGAGTTCCTATACAATTTTTTATTGTGCATAATGAATTTAGACCAAGACAACTGCTAGAATATGTACAAGATTTAAGTTAATTCATGTTAGACATACTTGTACCAAACTTCTAGTTGTGCTTTTCTGAACAGAAACTGAATGTTTTGACTAGTGAATTGATCTACTATACAAATTGAGTCAGTATTCTTATTCTCATAATAGTGTGTTATTTGTGCTGACTTGCATTCTAGTACTTCTTGCAACCTATAGTCTCTTTTTGTATCTTCATCTAGTACTTTCTATCCTTACAAAGAATGATATGATTGATAATATGTACAGGGAGGGACCTTTGTTGGTGGTTGCATGTGGAAGAGATACAATTTCTACTGCAAGTTCCATAAAGCGTTTAGCATCTGAGAATGTTTTTGTTGTTCAGGTCAGCAGATTTAACACTTTTTTCTTTTATCCAACTCTGCTCTGATATCTTGTAAATTAATCAAATTTTTTAGAGTACACATAAAAATTTGTGACAACAATTTACTGGGAACGCCAAGGTGCTTAAAACGAATGACTTGAGTTTAAATAAAAATTTTACCGCACAACCATAGCTCCATATAAAACCTGCAATGTTGTATGAAACTGATCATTGGACGGGAAAACTCCACCCAGAAAATAAGATCAGTGTTGTAGAGATGATAGTGCTATGATGTATGAGTGATTGCACAAGACAAGATGGGATTAGAAATGATATCATTAGAGAAAAAGTAGGTATAGCTCCTATTGTGGAAAAGTAGAATCTCATCTTAGTAGGTAGAATCTCATTCAAAAACACTTGGAGTATCGAACGACTTTGTGGAGTAGAAATTCTCTACGCCTACTTTCAATCTTCAAAGTAGTTTATTTTACAAGTCCTTGACATGATCTTGCTAGGAAATTAAGGGAACGGTGTGCTACTTTTGTGATCTCTTTCCTTTTTGAACTTCCCTGTTATTTTTCTTACTTCTGATATTTATCACATTCAAGGTTTTAAATTGTAGTGTGTTCTTGCTGTTTGCATTCTGTTGTTGGCCGATATGGGCTGATGCAGTCCATAATATTACAGTGACGATTGCCACAATCACAATATTGCCGCTGCATAACATTATGCACTCCACGTTTGAAATTCTTGTTCTTTTTAATTGTGTGATTTATAGCGTAAACTTGTCACGGTCAGGAGGCATGCTTGTCCTAGATGTAATTAGTCATGAACCTAATCAGCGTGAAATGATGAATGTGTTTTCTTTAATCCAAAAAGTAAAAAACTTACATATATGCTCATTTCTTAGTGTTAGATTATCTATGATCTGATTTAAATGTTATTGTTCATATGGTGCTGTTTATTGCACCTGTATTTTTGCTCTGACTCTCATTACTATATAAAAACATAGGTTTGATTTTTAATCTTGGTATTTTTTAATTGTCCTTGTCTCATACCCAGATACAACATCCAAGATTGCATTTAAATAGGTTTGACATGGTGATTGCACCTAAGCATGACTATTATCCTTTGACTCCACAAGGACAGGAACAAGTTCCTCGGCTTATTCGAAGTTGGATAACTCCACGCGATCCTCCGGATAGTCATGTGGTATGTATGATGTGCATATGATATGACTGCAAATAGCCTGTTGATTTGAAGGAGATACTTTGATTTTACTTTAGATTTGCCCCCGTTAATTGCTAAGGACTATTATGTGGTAATGTACACTCAGGTACTCACGACTGGAGCCCTACATCAAATAGATTTCACTTCAATACGTAGTGCTGCTGCTGCTTGGCATGATGAATTTGCACATGTTCGCAGGCCTTTGCTTGTTGTGAACATTGGAGGACCATCAAGTAATTTCTGTTTGTGAATCTATCGTTTAATAAGTAGTAAACTTGAAGCTAAAGGATTGAAGCTTCATAATTACATTGGCCAATTTTTTGTTGTTGGTTATTTGACTAATTTCCATAATTGATTTAGGTAACTGTCGTTATGGTGGAGACCTTGCGAAGCAGTTAGTAGCTTCTTTGCTCAGTGTTCTTGCTAGTTGTGGGAGTGTTAGAATATCTTTTACAGAAAAGACTCCTCAAAAAGTATGGTCTATCCTGAAGTTTCTCAAAGTATTATCATCAAGCTATGCTTTCATCTCCGACTCACCTTATCTTCCTTCTCTGTTGTCTTTTAAACAGGTGGTCAATATTATAGAGAAAGAACTTGGAAATAATCCAAAAGTTTATATTTGGAATGGACAAGGTAAACATTTATTTAGGGTTCAACTAGATGATTATCTATCCAGATATTTAATTTTTTTAACAGATTTTAAATGGTTAAAACTAACAATACCATACCACTTTCAGGACCCAACATGCACATGGGCCATCTAGCTTGGGGTGATGCATTTGTTGTCACAGCAGATTCAGTTAGTATGATAAGTGAAGCTTGCAGCACCGGGTATGCTTGTGAAGAAGTTTTTCTATAATTAACACAAATTTTACATACTTTCTCTTGATACAAATATTTTATATTATTTTGTTGGTCCCACAGGAAGCCCGTCTACATTGTGGGAGCTGAGCGTTGCAAATGGAAGTTCTCCGAATTTCACAAATCATTGAGAGGCCTGGGAGTTGTTCGGTCTTTTACAGGGTCTGAGGATGTAAGTAAAACTCGATGTCTTCGATATCTCATGCAAGGATTTAAATTATTGTAGAAAGATGCCTTTCTGGTATTCTATATTGTCATGTATATTTTGTAATGGATGTATGTTTTCTTAATTTCCAGATATCTGAGAGTTGGAGCTATCCACCCCTTAACGATACTGCTGATGCAGCTAAACGAGTTCATGAAGCGCTTGCGGCCCGAGGGTGGAAGTTGAAAATATAGAATGCAATATGATGTGGATACTATAGTTTTTATCGAATTTATTGATTTTTTTTTTTTTTTATTATAAGAGGTTACCATTCATTATTTGAAAATATTGCCAAGCAAAATTCCACAAATAGGAAATACAGATGACTGCAATCCTTTACACCATAGCAATTTTTGAAAGATGTAATGTGTGTAATATAAGGTTTAACTGAATGATTTTGGAGTTTGAAAGAATGAGGTAAATAAGAAAAATATTTATAATCTTTAAAAAATTCCTTCTATTCATTATCTGTATTTAGGATCATTTCTTTTTTTTTTTAAAGTGACTTATCGTGAGAGAGGGAGTAGCTTGGAAATAGGTTTGTTTTATATTTCTGTATCCAAAACCAAATCCAAATAAAACAAATAAATAAGATTAGGTTTTACAACTGATTAGTAAACCGGTTTTTATCATTAAAAATTCAATTTTTAATTTTGGTTTTCAACATTTATTATATAATTTATAAGGGTTGTGTATTGAATATTTGAAATTCATCCTCATATCCACGTTAACGTAGAATAAGAAACCCATACCATAAAATCAATGGGTTAAAATCTTGTGAAGAATTATGTTAAAAATTGCACTCTTTAATACATACATAGTTATTTAGATTGTATCAAGTTATATGAGGCATACATAATATAGTGAGGCTAATTTAAATTTTAACTAATAAAGATAATAGTTATAT
>JBBPBT010001444.1:181699-194815 GCA_037974875.1 Cicer bijugum
CTTGCATTATGTAGGGATTAAAACAACTTTTTTATTTTACAGAGATTAAAATTAAATTTTTTGAATTTTATAGGGACTAAGTTTGAAATCATTAATTATTCAACCATTAAAAAACTAATGCTATTGTTAAATAAAACGAAAATATTTGTATTTTACATAAACTAAAAATTTATTTTGTAGAGACTAATATTAAATTTCTTCTATTTTGCAGGGAATAATTGATATTTAAACTATAAACTAATTATTTTGTTAAGAACTGTGCAAAACTCTAACCAAATAATTATAACTCAAATCAAATAATCAAAATGAGATAGAGGGAGTATTAAATCAATTATCATAATCACATTTGTGCATGGTACACAAACTTAAGGACATGAGTCCACCTTATTTTATATCTCTTTTACTCTCTTGTTAAGACAGAGATAAAGATCTAAATAATATAAAGATAATTTTTTCAAAAATTATATTATAATAAAATTGTGTTTATGTCTCTATCTCTCTTGATATAAACCATTAAATTTATTTTACCTTAATTAAACCATTTAATTAAATCTTTATAAACTAAAATTGTGCAATTATGACTCGTGAAGGGCATTATAAATTCTTAGTAATGTTTGAATTGAGCCACGCTCTTGCCACGTTTCAATCAAATGATAAATCATATTCAAAACCTTTTTAGAGAATGTTTGTTGTACTGTTTTTTTTTTTTTAAGATTTGGATCATTTCCGGCAAATTATTCTATAGAATCTCTACTTTTTTATTTCTCACTTTATTTCTTTTTGTTTCATCTCCATTTTTTTTTCAGTATTGCTGTAGGAGATCGAATTTGGTTTTTAAACGATATGTTAATTGAAATTCTCTTTTACAGCACTTAATGCAAATACTGCAAGTGCTAAAAGATAATCAATTTGTTGCCATATAAAAGAATTATGATTTTGGGAGGAGACATTATAGAGAGACTATTTGGATCATATGATTTCCAATCAAGAAGTAGTAGTGGATCCAGCAAAGGTAAATATTGTTTTGAAGTGATTAGTCCCTGAAAATGTGAAGGGGTCAATGGAATCATGGGTTTAACTGGGTATAAAGAAAGTTCTGGCAAAATAGTTAAACCTATAACAAAATTGACAAAGGACGATTCTCAGTGGATCAACATCAAACCACGTTTTGACAAAAAAAAAACATCCAACTTCATGTTTTGAAAAAGTAAACAGGCCTATATTTCTTCTCTGGAGCTTTTGCTTATCCTAAATTTGGCATTCCATTTAAGACAGTGTAATTACAGTGGTGAGGGTAATGGGGGCAGTGTTCATGCAACACAGTTACACAGGGTTCATTGCATGCTGAGGAAACAGCTTGACTAGATCGATGAATGCTCATCATTGATGTTGGCTTTTAACCATTGAAGGCATTATTTGTTAGGGCGGAAATTTCTTGAATATATGGATCAAAACAGTCTCCAACACTTGTTGTAACAACGCATCACCACTACTGATCAACAATGTGGGATGGCTGTTAGCTAAATTACTGGGATTCCATTTCAACATTGTGCATAAGCTTGATTTGTCTTGACTATATAAAGGAGAGTTAAAGGCTTATTAGTTCCAAACCAATTTGGCTACAAGGGATGACAGCTAATGAAAAACATTTCTGACTTGAATAAGAATCTTAATATTCAGCCTAGTTATTCTCTCGAAAAAAGGGTATTGTTGCACAAGGAGAATTTGGTAATCCCAGTTAGCATGGAATTATTGCAGTATTATTGCAGGAATTCCATTCTACCC
This sequence comes from Cicer bijugum, assembly GCA_037974875.1. Taxonomy (NCBI): domain Eukaryota; kingdom Viridiplantae; phylum Streptophyta; class Magnoliopsida; order Fabales; family Fabaceae; genus Cicer; species Cicer bijugum. Next base: position 183,485 of record JBBPBT010001444.1, read on the forward strand.
GAACTGGGGTATCTCAGGACTTTGAGGAAGTCGTCTTCACATCGATATTAGCATGGAATTAACAAAATAATGAAATATATAATGTCACCAATGTCATGCCTGCACGAGTGCCCCGGGATTCCTAACATGCAATCCAAATCAAAATAATTAGTATCTGAATTGATAGCAGTTGTAATGTTCAGTTGGCAGATACGACTAGAAACAACTGACTGTTATATTTATTAGTATGTTTTGTCGGGATATTCATTTATATTGTTAGACGGTTAGCTATTTTGTACTTCTTCCAGAATAACATATAAATAAAAATAATAGTTGAATGTATTTAAACTAAATTCTTAACTAAATACGTTAATCTTTCAACCCCTTTTACTTACATTTCATTTCTTAGAAAGTATCTTAGACAGAGAACTTTCTTTGCAGGAGACTTCATCTCTAAGACTGCATAACATACTACTAGCTAAGTAGCAACTTTATAAATTAACCAAACCAATCTTTTATTGAGCCAATCGGTGAGCTGTGTACAGCACATGCATTACTGACTACTCTTTTCCTCTACATAAATGCGCCAAATAAGACGGGCAAAGAATATCAAAATTTTGGCATTCTTAATTTAACACAGCCAAAGACATTTTGCTGTTTTTAACCACTAAACTAGCCGAATAAAACAACTGATAAATAAAATCCGCTACAAAGCTTTTCATTAGAAACTACCATCCTAAGAAACTCATTAATCTAATTAAAAACATGGGTACGTAGACCAAACATGGGAGCACATTCCTTCCTGTGATTAAGCAGTTTTCACTTTTCGAGAAGGTGGCCGCCGGAATAAGCTGATTAAATCATCTAGACCCTGTCAAACAACAACACTAAGATTAAATGCACACAAACAAACTAGCTATCTAAAGTTTGCATGAGATGTTAGTTGATAATAAATAGATACCCTGGTAGTGATGACCAAGAAACTAAAGAGCACAATCAAATATGATCCCAACACTAGAAGCAACAGCAAGTCAAATGTGACACTGGCAACCTGTAAAACGATAAAAACATTTTTAATTTCGAGACAATGAACTATATTTAATTACAAAGCCAAAAGTAAAACACTGAAGTGAAAAACAAAAACACATTGTGTCATGAAAATTCCCTCAATCGACAAATACACCATTCAGAAAAGGGAAAACAGGTCAGTCAAATAACCAAAAAATTGTTGCACACAAGAAATTGAAAAACACTTCAACTACAAACAGGGTCAGGCTGAAGATTGCCTAAGCAAAACTCTTGGAAGATACATTTAAGTTTGACTCAGATGCTCGAATAGGGAAAAGAGGAAATAGCAAATGGCTAATCTTTGAATTGAATACATAACAAGGTACAAAGAAAATAACTTCAAATACCTGATATATGTTCAGCTTTGCCGTAGTTGAATCATAGAAAGTGAACATCCCATCTAGTACTTCTCGTTGCAGATTGACTTCATCAGTATGATCTTCTAATTCCTATAAACATGCAGAATACATGGATGAGTATGCTAGTGATAAAAGGGAGAATGCTTCAAAAGGAAATCCAAGAAATTGAGGAGCTTGCACCCTCAACTCCAATCCTATTTCTATCTCCATAAACTAGTGTAAATAATGTACACAGCAAATTTTTGGCCGTTTTACTCCAGAAACAGTGCATGATATTAGCAAGTATAAGCCCAAATTACCAACCCAAAAATGTTGCTGCAACCATTCCCTTAACTGGTCAATCCACCGCCACATCCAGATGTGAAAGATAAGATACAGATTTAAACATTATATTGATCCGGCATTCAATATTACCTTTTTCAATGCCGTAACAAAAGGGTCGTCTTTTGATAAAAACGGTGCTACTCGAGGTGTTCGGGACAAAACATCTAACCATGATCGAACATAAGAAGGATTTACAGCCAAGTTACTGTTGTCTGCAAAGATCTGTACGTTCTTTCCTTGATGTCCATAAATATGCTTCTGCAAAAAGCAGTTCAGAAGACTGTTTAAAGAAAGGAACTTGGCTTCGCATAAAAAATTTATGAACCTTTTTAAGCCACATGTCACATCATAAGATACTGCACATCAAATATAAATATTTTTTCAGGGAAATTCTTTAAAAACAGAGAACACTTAATAGTTGTGTAACAGTTTATGCACATCTATTCAACTATTTTACTAATGCCTTGGCAAATAAGTCAGGTTGCAATAGCCAAACAAAAAATAGGAATAAATCAAGGAAAGGATGACCTTCACTAATCCATACTCCTTCCAGCCTCTTAATATAAGCAAAAGTGGGTCAAAGAAATTTTGACACACTTTTGCTTAAATTTAAGGCCAGAGGGAGTACAATGCCAATGACATAGCATCTCAAATTTAAAAAAGTCCTTTCGTGATTAAACACCATCAACCATAAGTATAATTGTGATATAAGAATTTCCCATAATTAAATAGAATCTAATACCAATATTAAAAATTGCAACCACCCTGATTGTACATAAAATGAGAAAGGAACAAATGAAGAGTAAATTATGCACCATGAGTGACCCATTTTGTGATGTTTGAACAAATGAGAATAGGAAATTTTGCAAACATAAGGATCTCTTTAACTACCCTTAACACATTGCTACTATTATAATATAATAAACATCACGTCATAAATGAATCATCAGTATTAACCATAAGAGTAATGCCACACAGGCTGTAACAATTAGCTAAAAAGTTGCTTGATTCAAGGCTGTCAGTTGGGTAAGACCAATTGTCAGGGGCCACTAATCCATCCTACAGTGGACAAGCAATCTAAATCACTCTGGGTCTATTTCTGTAAAAACTAACTTTGGCTAAGTAGAGTTTCACACAATGGAGCAAACTAATGCTACCATGTCTGCAGTTAAATGGGCATAACATAGAACGAAGCATGCCACATCAGTTATACTTACACTAACTTAAATAAAATCTAGTGAGTAATTACACTAAATTTTCAAACAAAATTAAAAATTAGTGTCCAGGACAAAAGAAACATTTAAGCATCCCCTCTCCCCAACAAGGCTCTTCATATGTCAAATGATGGGGGAAAATTGGAAGGAACACATGTTGGATCCTCAATCTAACATTTTTGTACAAAATATAATATCTTCACATGGTGAAATTAATCTTACCGCAAGAGACTCAGCAATTAGTTTCACACTTCTAACAATTGCTGCTTCATTGACAAGTTGCCTGCAGAACAAAGCTCTCAGCAAACAGGCATAGAAATTATAAAATTCAGGCATTTAAGTCCAAAGATGAACCTGCCATCAACCAAACCACCAGTCCTCTCTAGCAATTCAGGTGGCGTAGAGAGCTCAGAAAGGGTGGCAGCAGTAACTCTCAGCCTTGAAAACTGTTCATGCTCCCAAGCTACCTACAGCAGATGACTAGCTTTAATACTCAATTTTAGAAGTAGTAGTTACACAGATGTAGGAAGTACATGCTTGCTATCAGGATGTATATTTCAATCAAATATGGCACACATGCTAATATGCACAGAGGAAGGAAAATATGCAGCTGTAGAATCAATAGTAGATCATTAAAAACATTTCTTTCAAGAACCAGGTCTCAAGGATCACATGAATTTAATAAAGCACAAAGAATAGTAATAAAGAGGATGATTTAATTTCAGATTATTAAAATTTGAATAACAGATAAGTCAACGTTTCAAACTTCTTTGATAAAAATGCAAACAATACAATAGTAGGTTTTCAGTTCATGGCAATAAAATGAGTGGGACAGAGATGCGAGTTTTCTTTGTAATACAGCCACAGGAAATTGAATAAAAGCTAAATATAAACTGAAAGAGCTATGCAAGTGAAGCAGAATTTTGAGAGTTTATCACTTACTCGAGGATTTGAAATGTTTATTTTCTTATGCTTCAGATTAACTTGGAAACCTAACTCTTCTGCAACACTTGAAAAATCCTACACCAATATTTCCCATCTCAAGTCATTAAGTCATAACTACAAGTCAATCCATGTTAATCAAGCTTTCACATCAACCATTTTAGTAAAAGTCACTTACTTCCATAATTTGCTTAATAAAGGCATTTTCTGGAGGCTTAGATACATGAATCCATAGTTCATTTTCCCATGAGCCAATACTATCTAAGCAAATAGCATAGTCAATGCTCTCACGCAGACGTTGGTCAAAGCTCTGGAGCCACTGGAAAATGCAAACGATTGGTTACAAAAAATCATAACAAATAGAGAATGCTGACATGTTATAAACCTGTCAGAAAAAAAAAAACAAACTTCAAAACAGGATATATCACCTTACGGGTTCCATTGTAGTTGTAAGGCCCACCAGAAGTTAGCCCAAACAGCAGATTATATTGTCCTCTTGTTTTTGGATTAGAATATAACAGAGAAAACAATCTAGCTACTTCAAGAAGAGCCACAATGCCACTTCCATTACTATCGCTTCCCACTGATAATGCCTACAATTACAGATATTTTAACACAACTATGCATGTCATTTAGTATGGTTATACAGGTGGAATTAATAAATGCATACCGGAGCAGCCCCAAAGGTGTCATATGATGCCACTATCGCAATGGTGGGTAATTGATGAGAATCACCATCTGTCTTCAGCCCTGCCAACCATCCCTGCACCCATATAAAAGATACATTCAATATCCACACAAGTTCTATCCAACATACATCAATTTTAAAACACTAGTGATTCGTGAATAAAACAATATTTGTAACCCATGTCTTCATCTGTTACATTCTATCAAGCATAAGCTGTATACTCCAAGTTTGTATTGTAAATTATAAGCTCACAATTTAACTTTTATAATTAAATTGCAACTTGAACAAACTAAGGAAGATGATAATATGAAAGGAGACAAGAATTTAAGAAATTACAAATATAAGCAGGCCTACATACTAAAGATGTACTCACTTTCTCAAGAAAAAAAAGAGAAAAAAAAGCAAGAGGAAGAAAATAATGAAGTGGCAAAATAGAGCAAGGCAAAGGAAAGTGATACAGCAGTGAGGAATTGAGACTTCACAATCCTGCAGTTCATTACTCAAACAGGTTACTAGTATTGCAAGTCTACAACATATCAAACATTCCGAAGTTGTCACTAAAATGCATTAAGAAAATTATAATCAATATCCTGGAAAAAAAATATGGTACGCAGCAGATTTTCCTATTCTGTATTTATTGTCTTTTCCTAAACATGTAGCTAAACTGTTACTCAACATACAATCCTTCAAGTCCATCTAGGAACTTAGATCCAAAGCTTAAAAATTTTCATGGATAACATCTGAGACATACTTGAAAAAAATACAGTAAACATAACAGACAGACTCCTTCCAATGTTTGACTTGACCATAATCAAATCAATTGGACAACTGAAGGTGATTGGTAGGTATACACAGCCTTTTCACTAAGATTGTGCGTCATCCTATAGAGATAGGGACAAGAAGAATATTGAACCTAATGGACCACACAGAGAGAAATACACCAAATGATCAACATTTTTATTGAATTGACTACTTATCCACAAATCATTTGATTAATAATTTTGGATTTTACCAATAGCTGAAATCATGTCATAAGGAACGCACAGACCATTTGAAAGATCAAACTGCAGAGGGACTATGACATATGTCTATGGCATGGGCTCCATTACAGTACTAAAGGTATAGATCAAATATCAATGGCAGATGGCAGTTTATGGCATATGACCAAAAAAAAATCCATATAAGCATACAATTGCCTATGGTGCTGACATGGTGGTGGAAGGCATCTCAGATATCGTCTACAGCAACTAACAAAATTCACCATGGCACTACCATTGTTGCTATGTAATTGTAACAGAACTGCATGGTGGATCTAGTCAATGTTTTAAAACAACAACCAATAGACTAGCACAAAGTACAGAGAACCTCAAGTAAAGAATAGAGGATGAAGCAGGCCATACATCAAAAGTGCCTGAGAGGGACAAAATACAAGTAGAAGTGGGATGGTTTAAACAGGGATTTGATTATTTGGGGCCATCCAATGTTCCAATCCTGTTGTAATTTGGCCAAGTAGAAAAAAGAAGGGATGATAACAGCATTAAAGAGGATGCAATGAAAAACCATTTATGATCAATATTAATTATTCAGTATAAGTGATGGCCTAAGGAATATTTAGGAGCATGGTTATCAAATTGAAAATTCAAATCGTAAATCAGAAGATTGATAAGTATCCAAGCACACCTGAATATTTGTAATGGGTGGAGATCCAACTTTCTTTGGTTCAGTGGCTGAAATGACAAATTTGTACCTGCAACATGAGATCGCAAGACAATATAACATACAAGTGAACAACTTTATTACAGAGAAAAATTCACAGAAAAAGAGAAGAAATGCAGAAATTGTGAAATCAGTAGATAGTTCAAACATAATCCAGACCTAAGATTTTACTTGGGATCGGGAAGAGGAGTGGAGATTATAAATCATATGATCCTAATATCCTACAAAATTCATAAAACTAGTGTGTGTGTGTGTGTGTGCGCACGCGCATATAAATTCATATATATGCATAATGCATGCAGAATAGCAGCAAAAAGAAAGAAGAAATTTAAATCAAACTACTAATAGTTAATTAAACATGAATTCAAAATCATAAGGAAGTCATACAAAATTCATAAATCACAAATTAAACAATTTAAACTAGGGCAACTAAACAAATCCAAATAGGCAAATACAAATCACCAAGTTTTGAACAAGTACCACCAGCAGTACAACCAACAAAACAGCTGAGTTTGGGTTTGCAGCACCACCGGTACCACTAAAACTATCTTGGCCTTCCCCTTTCAAATTTCCAGTGCAGCAAAACAGAAACACAGGACAACCAGCAAATGAACAACACCAAAGTAAAGGAAACAGCAAATAATTGAACAATACAGAAGCATAGGAATGGGACACCAACTAGAGAAGGAACTCAAACCGGAGGAATGGGGAAGAACTTGAACTAACAAAGCCCATAGCAGATGAACCTGCAACTCAATTTGAGAGAGTTGAACCAATGAATGACCACCGAAGGAGATGGGAGATTGCATCAGGCCCAGCACACAAGAAAAACAGCAGAGCTGAAGTTTTAATGGAGGAAGAATGATAAAAATGGGTTTGAATGCATTGCATAGGTGATTGAGGGTTAAAAAGAAACTGGTTTTCCAAGTAAAGTTAAAACAATAGATAGTTGTGAAAACAGTGGGATGCACGATCCCACCACTTGTACGAGCTTCGTCGAAGATTCCAAGTGATCCCACCAAAAAAAGTTTCAGAGTGTGATCATGATTGCTATTCGGTTGGTATACTCCAAAGAAGAGCATAGCATGGTCCAGACAAATGGAATGTAGGGTATTCAAACACAAGATCTAATACCCAGAAGTTGAAAATGTGTAAAATTCAATGAATCAAGTCATAACATTCAATGTCAAACGACTTGACCATCTAGAGAAATTCGCAAAACATTGTTAAAGCAATGAAAGCATTATTTACCAAACTAAACTCACCCGCCAGTAGTTGCAGTAGCAGGCTGACCAGTGGCGTCATTCTTCTTGATATCCAATAACACGGTGTCAATGTTCTCATCCTCAAAAGCAAAATAAACAGGATACTGCACACAGAATGTAGCATCATAAAAGTTAAACTAAAAAAATAAATAATAATTATAGAGGTTTATGATAATATAATAGTAACAAAAAATATCAAAACACACTTGCAAGAACTGTGCTCCCCTACATCAGTCGAAAAGGATGCCATGATCAAACATACCAAAAAAACTAAAAATTAAATACTCTGATAAATTGGAAAAAAAACAATATATTATGGAAGAACAATGCAATTCATTGCACAGATGTATCCCTTTCCTTTTCTCACTCTCATTGAAAATGTCATCATCACAATAAGCAGCACAGTGATATTGTCTCTGTCGTCCATTGGTTATGAGACAAAATTTGAGAATTTGCCCTAGTCCACTGATAGGAACCTAAATATATTTTTATTATTTTTTTGGATAATGAGAGGGCCGAATTTAAAAAGAAGAAATTGTCTTATTGATTGAAGATATATGTATTATAGAAGAAAACCTCTATAAACCCCATACAAAAGCTCCTCAGAGTAGAGACATTTATCTCTCTGCCCAAACCAGAAGGTTTCTAACTGAAAATGTAATGCATGAATCCTCTCCTTGCCAAACACTCCCTTTATCCACATTTTTTCCTCTAACAAACCAGCCACATCAGAACTTGTAAGCTTTTCAATATTCAGCACACTTGTTGGGCTTAGACCCAAACCCAGTATCTAACATCCACACTATGAGATACAGAAATGGTAGTAAAGAACAGAGGTTATGATAGAGGATAGAACTTGGGGGAAATTTTCCTATTTTGCCAGTACAACACTAACTGATCAGCCCAGCCCAGAATCTAAGATACATGAAACACATAAGGATGGTTTGAGAAGCATATCCATAGTGAAATATTAAAACTAGGTTCATAAATCATCTGTCACAATTTATATAAAAAATAAGCAAGTAAATCATTTATTGTAAGTGAATAAACAAGGTCTGTGGATCACAACTGCATGCATAATGACATTTGTAATTCAATCCGAATTTGACTTGAACATAAACAAGCTACCCAAAATATTCAGTCATCATCAAATTTGGTAGGAAATTTACAAGGCTGGTTTTCTTTCATCAAACAAATCGCTGAAAAAAACCAATAAGTTTGCTAATAAAATCAGTTGAGTACTCAGCTTAGTCGGTCAATACACTGCATAAATTACTTTAAAGAGTATAACATGACTTGATGACGTAAAAGGAAAAAGAAACAATGATAATGTAAAGGAATTCATAGTTCATGAGCTAAGCAGTTAATTTTTGCTACTTGAATTCCAGCAAACAATCCATTTTAGACGAAATGCCAAGAGAAAAATAACTACAACAATCTGGATATAGAAGCAGCTTTCTTAAATTTACTCACAGGTAAGTTGGTGTGTATAAGTATTTGTTCAAGCTCATCCAGCACATTCTTCAGTAGCTCTTTGCTCCCATCATCATGATTACTTCCCACACCACCTTTGTTTTCAACACTGAACATCTGGGGCAGCAACAAAATTAAACCCCCCAGAGGCTTGCTAGAAGCAATATATTCTGCCATATCAGTCACACAATATTTTGATATTGTTAAATTTAATAGGACGAAAAAAAAAACATTCTTCAAATAACGATAAAAAAAAATAGTAATAACAACTATTTTCATACTTTTACTACAGCAGATAATGTTGTGATGGGGCAGCAACCAGCTTTTCAATATATAAACACAATTACACAATAATAACAGGACTTTTCCTGCATCCTACAGCATATATATTATTACGTTGTTTTACAGTTATAGATCCGAGCAACACACTATTTGGATATATAGCTTAACGGTATAAGTGTTTATATATAAGTTATCTCTATAACAAAAGATAAAATAAAGTCAAAGTGTTTCCATATAAGCTATAAGCTACCTTGAAGAACTTATTGAAATAAGCTAAAAACAGCTTATGGGGACATTGTGTCCCCATAAGCTATTTCTATAATTTCTCTCCAATAGTCACACAATTGCTTATGTTAGTGATAAGCTCAAATATGTCAATTCAAACAGCTTTATATAAAGACATCCTAACCGATTTAGCATCTATTAATTTTCAACAGTCAATAGCACTATCTCAACACAAACCCCATGATGTATTTCTAAGATTCCTCCTATATATACTTCTCAGAAAGACATAAATATTTTCTTATTCTGTAAGGGTCATGCTATAACAAAAGGGCACTTGCTAAGCAACCAAAAAAAGAAATAAAACACAAATTCTGAGTGAAAAATTTTATTTTTTACAATTTCAAAGAATGAATTACACAACTTCCAAATATTTTTCTACATTTGGATTCTTAACAAGTGCCCTTGGGGCACTTGTTAGCATTTCCAATTCTATAAATATTAAATGAACCATGACATTCCAACACATACTTCAGTACTTACTTTTTTAGTCCCAAACTAATATTTATTATCAAAATTTATACGGCGAAAGTAAAAAATCAAAAATCAACAACTAAGAAAAAAAAAAGTTACCATTGAACACGGAGACACCGCAATAACACTAAACGTTTCGTAAGCACTATTCATAAGTAGCGTAAAATATCAAATTACGTTGCAAATCAACATCGTTCACAACAGTTAAATCTCTCAGCACAAACAACAATAAAATAAATTGAAAAAAATAAAACAAAGAGAAGAATAAGAACCTTGAACAAAGGACATATTGAGTTCGCGAAGAGGTATGAGGAGAACGGTGCGAGATAGATCAGCATGAGGAGAGAAATGGAGAGAAGCGGCGTGGTGATTGAGGCTAGCAAGTCGAGATCCGAATGGAACACCTGACATATCGTATTGGATTAGACGGTAGACGTCGACAACGGTGGCGCCGTCGCAGAGGTCGACACAGGCGACGAGGATGAAGACGAGAGCGATGACGGAGTCGAAGAGCATTTCACGGTTGCGAGTTTTCCTTGGCGCCATAGCCATGGAATTGAGATCTGATCTACTAGCTAGGGTTTCAGACCACGACGATGCCGATCTAGTTTTAAATATTTATAAATGATTAATGATAAATATAATAAATAATGGTAGTTAATTAATTAATTTATGATATTAGCAGAACGTAGATAGAAAATGTTTAAGAGTGATGGTGATGCAAGTGGGAGGTAGAATGGAAGACGGGGAAAACAATGTTAGTTAGGTTCGATGCAGTAAGCACAATACATACTGGCTACTACTCTAGTGGATTTTTCATTTTTAGCTTAATTACAATTTTTATTTTGTTTGATTTATAAAATTAGTCTTTTATTTCGTCTCTCTCATTTTTTAATTAAAAAAAAATCACATATAACATTTTAAATTATATGATATATAATTTTACAACATAAAATTATTTAAAATGTAATAATTATTAATTAAATTAAAAAAATTAAAAAATTTACTATATTTTATGGAAATTAATCATTATATCATTGTATAATATATTACGTTAATTAAAATATATAATTTTATTAATTTTTAGTTAAAGTATTAGAATGGGGAATTAAATTTTAAAATAGAAAAAAATAATTTTGTGATTTAATAAAAAATAGAAAAAATAAAATTGTAATTAACTATTTTCTTTCTAATAACTTCTTTGCTGTAAAAAAATAGCAATTTTTTCTTGCAAGTTAGGTTTTTTACAAGAGGAAGGGCTTTTT
>JBBPBT010001444.1:205990-219518 GCA_037974875.1 Cicer bijugum
AATTCAGAAAAAAAAAATGGACCATGAACCTCTTATGTATACAAAAAAAAAAATGATTTTATGGACTACAGCCTAAAACTATTTTCTCAATAGAAGACTTTCTAGGTGGAATTTAAGAGTTTGGGTTTTTCTAAAGTTATAAAGTTGCGTTAAAAAAAGTTTGCATTTAAGCTCTTGTTGTCTTAATTTATTTTGCTTGATTTTCATTCTCTAAACTCAAATTTGTGAAATCACATGACTTTAGTTTTTTTTTTCTTATATTTCTCTATCAAAGATAATCTTATTCAAGACATATTAGATGATAAAATGTAGGTATTTTTTTTCCGGTAGAGATCCAAATTCAAATTTACTATATTATGAGAGTCTAACTGATTCTATTAAACTCAACCCTACTTATGAAATCATATGACTTTACTATTAACAAATTAAATCATCAAAAAGATAAATATATAGTCGTACAAATTCTTTTCTATGTGGAAAGTAAAAAAAAGAGAAGGTAACACATGTCAGGAATGTTTGTACTAACCAATAATCTTACCAAACTGAAGTGAAATATAATAATTGCATCATATTATATATTAATAAATTGTATAACCTCATTTTCTTTAATTCTTAATAGGGAGCAAATACAAGAGTATATATAACACTTGTTATATGTTATATTAGAATAACAACTATAATATAATAACAATTAAACTAATTAGTTAGCTATAATGCAAATAGTAATCTAAGTATTATCTAATATATCCTCTCAAGCTAGATGATATATGTCTAATAAACTAAGCTTGGAAACAAATGAACACAATAGGGTAGGATTCAAAACCTTTGTGAGTATACCTGCCAACTGTTTTGAAGAGTTGATAGGTAGAAGATGAAATACCTTTTGCAGTAATTTTTCCCGAACTATGTGATAGTCGATCTCAATATGTTTTTTGCGTTCATGAAAAGACGTGTTAGCAACAATGTGCCTAGCGGATTGGCTATCACAGTAAAGTAGGTATGGAGTTGTAAAATTAAGTTGGAAATCTTGTAGAAGAAAGGTTAACCATCGAATCTCGCATACAGTGGATGCTATAGATCTGTACTCTGCTTCGGAAGACGATCGTGAGATCGTTAGTTACTTTTCAGACTTCCATGAAACCAATGAATCCCTCAAGAAGATACAATAACCACTCACTGGTTTTTTGGTTTTTGCACAAGTTGCCCAATTAGAATCATAAAAGGCTTTAAGTTATAACAAAGAAGAAGAAGGTAGGAAAATGTCGTTGTCTGGAGAGTTCTTAAGATAACGCAAAACATGAATAACTGTTGCAAAATGGTGAGAGGTTGGTTTGTTGGTGTATTGACTTAATTGTTGAACAGTGAAACTGATATCCGGATGAGTGTTGGTGAGGTAGATAAGTTTGCCAATTAGTCTTCTATAAGGCTCCAAATCAGGTAAGTAATTTATGTATGTAGGTGAAAACTTTAAGTCATTTTACATAGGTGTTGAAGCCGATTTTGTGGCAAGGAAGCATGCTGAAGCGAGGATGTCGAGTGTATATTTACGTTGACAAATTTGGATCTCATATTTACTTCGTAATATTTCCAGTCCTATCAAGTTGTCCAAAGTGTTTAATTCAAAAACTCTTATGAATGATGTCCTTTATGTGGATAATTTATGTCATATTGTTACCAACAAATATCAAAGCATCAACATAATTAACGTCACTCAAACAAGCTTCTAAAGTAGAAAAAATGAGAAAATACTTTTATATTATAATTGTTAATTGTTGACTTAAATTTGTTAGAACAATTAAAACATATGTATTATTGTAAACCAAAAATTTATATATCATATTAAAGTTTATGTTTGACAAGACCAGTTGGATTATCTAAGATATCTTGTGATACAAAAAATTGTTAATTTTTTAATGTTAATATGTATTGAAGAGCCATAAGATTTTCAATCTAATAATTTTTGTGTATTTTTAGTTTTCAAATAAAATTGACAATTTGAATTAATTAGTTTATCACATCTCTAGAGCATATATAAGATGGTGTTTGCAAATCAGCCAACCAATCATATGGATCATTTAGATATTTGATGATTTTAATTGATGCATTGACTAGATAAACATATTAATGTTTGTTGTCAACTCACAACCAAAAATTTGTGAGATTGTTTGATTAACTAATTTGACTGAGAGATCATTTTCTTTAAAAGTTTAAAATTGATATTGAACATCCTATAGCATATTATCATACACAAAAATAGACTTGAAAATTCATTCTTTAAATATCTAAAATTAATTGTACGACAAATACCTATGAGATCACAACTATTAAATTTTACCTTGGAAACATGCAATTATGTAGGATGAAATATTGATTTCCATCAAGTTGCGAGTTACTATATATAAGTCCCATCTAATTTACAATTTATTTTAGATAAATAACCTAGTATTACTCATCTAAGTATATTTTTTGGATGTATTGTATATTTTAATTGCTTTTATATAATACACTAAGATGATTCTTAAAAGAATATTGGAAAGATATATTTGATATGAATCTCTCTCTATTATAAAGTATCGATCTTGCGCCAATAATTAGAGACTTGTTTACATCTGATTAGACTGATTATCAATTGATGGGTTGATTTTCTCATTCTTAGATGGAGAGATTAAACAACTGAAAATGTGAACTAAAAGTTCAAATGAATTAGTTGAAATAAATTATTATCTTATATTAATCATCATATAAAGCAATGTGAACTACAAGTTCGGAACATAATTCATTTGCAAAGTGAATCAAGACAAATATCAATTGTTAATGCTCCTATCAAAATAGAAGTTCATGTTGGACAATATAATATTATAATTGAGTTTCAATTGCACATGCAACATGGAAGATTGGTCGATTTCAAAAATAAAAATCCTCAAACAAGAAAACAAGCTAAAAAAAAGGTAGCTCAAGTGAAGATATGAAAATTCCAAAAGAGTACTCAGACATAATTGATTTTTTTGTTCCAGAAGAAACTAATTAGGTCTGTAAAATTTGTAAAAATAAAAGATCTCGATGATTTATGTCATAAATGAAAAACGATGAAACTATAAGAAAGTCAACATTGACAATATTTTTTTGCATATAATATAGCACTAGTGATAACTCATAATTAGGATCATGAACCAAAACCTATTAAACATTATAGAAAAAATATTGATTGGCCAAATAGAAAGAAGAAATGGATAAACACATAATTAAACTTGCTTTACAATGCAAAAGGTTTTTATACTTAAAGTATGTAATGATATATTAAGTTTGACATGTTTTTCAAGAGCATCGACACGAACATATTATGAAGGTGCAAACACGAGAATGAAAGTTGAATTGTATTTGACACAATTGATAACTTTTTGTTAATTTAATTAAGGTTGATTGATTTTTATGAACTACTTATATAAGAAACAATCGGGTTCAGAGGCAACAAACAATAAAAACATAAATAATTGGTCACATAGATTTATTCTGGTTCACCACTAACATGACTATATTTAGTCCCCTCTTTCAGAAGACTTAAATCCACCCATTCAAATACCTTGAATTACAAAACACATGATCGTCGAAGTCCATAAAAGCCAAGTCTTCTCCTAACAACCTGACAACCCCAAATCAAAGAAAGAACTAAATTAGTATCATATTGGATACAAAAGATTGGAACTTTAAGTATTTGCTTCTAACAAAGTTGATAATAATAATAATAATAATAATAATAATAATAATAATAATAATAATAATTCTCACACTCTAAAAAAAACACTTAGAAAATATTTCTAACATGAACAAGTGTTTATCTCTTCTTCTTCTTCTTCTTCTTCTTCTTCTTCTTCTTCTTCTTAAATTTAGTCGTTTTAATTTTTAATTGTATATTCATTCCTAGCTTGATCAATAATGATCTTAGTCAAAATGATTATAAACAAAATGATTTTTAATAATATGTTCTTCAGCCAATTCTTTATTTAAGAATCCAATCTGAGCAATTCTTGATTATGTTCGTATTTTGTACATATTAAATTTGTAAATTATTCAGATTGATTTTGTTCGTATTTTGTTTAGATTGTGTTTGTGAATTATTCAAATTGATATTGTTCATATTTTGTTAAGATTTCTTTTGCAAATTCTTTAGATGAAACATCCTTCCTATTGCTTGTTTTGATCAGGGCGAGAACTTAATGTTGAATCAGTTCTTAAACTTTCACAAGTAGGAATATGACTAAGTCCAATTTAGTATTTTGTCCTTCGTCAAAATCTGAATCATATATTTGTAAATACTAAATGTATCTTGTTGTTGTGATAAATGTTGATCAAATCTTCTTGTCAATAATTCATTTATTTTTGTAGATAAGTTTTGATCAAATCTTCTTGTAAATAATTCATATTTTCTTGTGATAAAACTTTATCAAATCTTCTTGTAAATAATTCATATTTTCATATAAATAACTACTAATCAAATCTTCTTATGGTTAACTATTGATCAAATCTTCTTCAAATGTTGACCATATCTTCTTTTTAAGTTTGTCAAAAAATTTCTTCAATTATAAATTTGAATCAAATATTATTTTAGATTGTCTTCAAAAACACGAATCTTATTTTATAGTAAAGTTAAATATATTATTTTCATAAAATACTTTTGTTAACATCAAAACTCTAAGTATAACACCAAATTGGCTCCAACAAATATGTAATCGTTCGTGATCTTCAACCAAATGGTGGTACAAACATCAACAAAGTCATTAATACCTGATATATCATTACAAAGTTGCTTTGGAGTAAAGTTTTTCAACAACTACAACAAAAGATTAATCTGTCATTTTAAAGATTATTGTCTACACAAAGAGGATAAATAAATATACTTTCCACTCTTTTTTCTTTCATCATGATTTTGTTTTGTTGATTTTTCTTAATAAGGTTTTTAATGAGTCAACTCCCACAAAATGATATTATATTATTATTTCCTTCAATAGAGTATTTTCTCGTTGAATTTTTCTTAGTAAGATTTTAATTAACCATATTTTCAAAGGATGTCCAAGGGGGTGTTATAAATATTATACACTCTATTAGATGTTAATTTGCTTCGATTTTCCATAAAACGTATTTAACTCTTGTAAATTATAAAATTTGTGTCTTATAAATATAATCAATGTGAGATTGTAAAATTGACACTAAAAGAATAATACTTACTCTCATATTTTCCATTTCTATTTTCTTGTTCTTTTCATACATTTCATAGAAACTTTGTTAATTTATAACAAGCCAAACCCAGTCTTTTAACTAATTTAAATAAATGAGTCAAACTCAAACAGTCATTTTATAGCATGTTAAACTCATACTTTGAATATTTGGTTGGACTGGACTTGTTTACATTCTACATAACTACTATTAATTTTTAACTTTTTCAATTAATGTAACCTTGTTTATCCAAAGTCCTTGATTTGCCTTGACAAAAACCTTAATGGCATGAAAAATTCTTTGCAATTCTTAATATATTGGTTTGAACAATTTCTCACGGAGCTTGCAGCCGGCTGCTTTGCGGACGTGTATGTAGTGGTCAAGTCACTTTTGCAATTATTTAATAATAATTCAACATTTTTAGTTTGATAGTATAATAATTAGTATTTTTATTAACTAACTCTTAATTAATATATAATTTTTTCTACGAAAACAATAAACAATATAATATGAATATTAATCAATTTTCTCTATTGATGATAAAAATAATATTAATTGTGAATAAATTTAATATTTCTACTAAGTTTTCTAATTTTATTTATAAAAGTTTTATATTTAAAAACAAAGATAGTAGCAATAAGATTAATCCAATCAAGTACAAACCGTTTCAATGTCTGATCTTTACAACCTATTTTGCAGTTGCATTAAGTAATATTCTCCTAAACTTTTTCCTTTGGTAACACTTCCCCACCCCAAACGAGTTTTACTTCTTTATACAAAAAGTTTACAAAATGAGTAAATCAATGGATTATTAAAATTATTTATCTCGAGGAAGTTCTCTGATAAATATCACTTCTTTAAAAGTGAACAATTTAATTTAATATATACAATAAATAATATAAATTATTAACAATTAAATAAATAATTAATATTATATATATAACTAATAATAAATTATTATAATATAAATTATTAATTCACACACTTTATTAAATTATCACAACCAAATTCCACAAACATATTCTCAACATAGAATCCAACTTCTTATAAAAAATAATAATTACTAAATCTCATTTTATTTATAAAAATATTTTATATTATTTTGGATTTGTAAAATGAATCATCTATAAAAGAGGAAAAAAATTAATTTACATCCAAACACCTATTAAACCATTTTAAAGAAAAAAATAAACATAAGAATTTAAATAATGAAATTTTAAATAAGTATATTTTGAGATATGCAAATATGAAAGTATAAAAGTCAGTCATTATAGCGGTAGCCATTCTGATGTCTTTTCTTACCGTCAATTTCAACAAGAATATTGAATAGCGGATAGTCAGTGCGATGGCTATAAGAAAGGTCAATAGAAAATCTCAACACTACCGCAAGAAAAAGGATCTTTGATATTTTTTTTAATTTTAATATCATATTGTTACATTTTTAAAAAATAATATTAAAATATTCTACTTTTTAATTTCAGTTGCTCATCGCAATTTGGAATACGACTTCTTGAAGGAAATTTTTTTTAGAGTTACTAGATAGTCGCATCCTAGGAATGCGACCTCCTACTATGTATTTTATTTTTTTGCATGTTCAATTTTACCCTTAGGTATATTATATTTGTTATTATTAAATATTTTAAAAGTAATTATAACATTAAAAAATACAAAATATTTTTATAAATAATAAAAAGAATAATAATAATAATAATAATTAAAATAATAATAATAAAAAGAAAATTCTATTAATAAAATAAAAATACATTAAATTAAAACAAAAAATACATTAAAATACATTAAAATAAAATTACATTAAATCAAAAGAAAAAAATACATCAATTTTGAGTAGATGTGTTAACAGCGTTTGAACAATATTTCTTAGTATGACTAGATACCCGACATAATCCGCACTTTCTTGGGACTTTATCCGTAGTGTCAATTTCTGTTCTAATGCGTTTGGTCTTTGGGCGACCTTTCTTGACTCTCCGCATTAGTGGATTGTGACACACCTTAACACCTTCATATTGTGGCCAATATCTTTCGTTTGGTATCGTTTGGAACGCTTCACTGTATACTTTTAGTATTGTTTCCACTTTGTACACATCAGGTATAAGGCTCCAATAATCATACTTGATGCTAGAACATGCTGCTATCACATGTGAACAAGGCATATGTTTAGCTTGATATTTTTCACAATCACATCACTTGTTAGGAAGATTTACACTTAAATGACCAATTGGTCGCCCTTCTTTTGGAACTACTGTCTCGTGGACCATGAAAGTATGGTTGCTTCAATTAAAACTATCAACTCTATGACAATTTGATTTACGTATTTCCGATTTCATAAAAGTCATGCATGTTTCTGTGTATACTTGACCAGAAACTAAAATTGATGCGTGTTGTTTTGCCATGGTTGAAAATAGTGTACCTGTTTTATAATATGTTGATTGGACCAAAGCAGTGATGGGAAGGTTGCATGGTTCTTTTAATACTGCGTTCATTGACTCCACAAGGTTGCTGGTCATCTGACCCCAACGACTACCTCCATCAAATGCTTGAATCCAATCTTGTCGCGGTATATTGTCCAACCATTTCAAAGCTTCTGGGTTTAGGATGCCAATTTCTCTGTGGTAGTATCGATATGTAAACTGATTAATTGAGTAAGCTGTATCGAAACAGTAGACAATGCATTATTACACTAATTATAAAACTTCATAATTTAATTTTTCAGTAATGATAAGAAGTAAGAATTAAATTATTACCCATAGAAATAACCTTTTTCTTCAAAGCATTATCCTTAAATTCCCTTGCAAATTTTGTGAAATATGTCGGACGCAGAACACATGCTTTGACGGAGGATATTGTCACCCATTATTCAGATTATTATAAGCACTTTTGATAGATTCGTGTCTATCTGAAATCAAACAAATGTTGACTTGTGGAGTGACGTGTTATCTCAAATTTCTCAAAAAAAAACTTCAAGCCTCTTTTGTCTCACCTTCGATAAGAGCATAAGCAATGGGAATGATATTGTTGTTCCCATCCTATGCAACTGCTACCAATAGAGTTCCCTTATACTTGTCGTATAACTAAGTTCCATCAACTTGTACAATTGGTGTGCAAAATTTAAACGCAGATATGCATGGAATGTAAGCCCAAAATAGTCTATGAAAGATTGTCACCCCATTTATCAAACCATGTTCATTATAAGTTGGGATTGTTTCCATTTTAATAATGGTTCCTGGAGCAAACGTTTGCATAACTAATAACCATGGTGGAAGTTGATTATAAGACTCTTCCTAATTGTCATAAATTTGTTCGATTGTCTTATTTTTTCCCATCCATCCAAGCCTTTCTATAACTAATTGTGTAGTTATGCAAAGCCTGAATATGAGCAATAATGACCTTCACTTTGATTGAAGGGTCCATCCTCATAACTTGCATTATACTTGCACATATCATGTTAGAATCGAGCTTTGTATGATCTTGTGATAGTGCAAAATTTGTGCATGTATGAGGTGCATTCAATTTCCCAATCACCCACAATTCACTTTTTTTTGCGTTTGGAAGCTCTACATCTAAACAAACATTCTAGATGTGAACAAATAATAACGTACCTTTCTAAATCTGATTTTTGCACCGCAAAAATTCAATGATTGTTTTAGATGATATCGCTTGATTGCATGTACACATTCATCCTTGTTTTGAAACTTTATTCCAACTGCAAGAGTACCACTTAAATTTGGGACTTCGTCAATGAACATGTGATCAAATTCAGTTGGTTGGTTTGCGGTGGATAGATTGATGTTCTTCATGAGGAATGGTGGATCGAATACAGGTGGGATAAGTTGATCTTCTGCTTCCATATCTTCATCAACATCATCATCATCAGAATCACTAGATGATTCATCGAAGTATGTTTCATCATCTTCACTATAATCACCTAATTCTTCCTCGTTGATATTATAATGGACACTAAGTGGAAGATCACATTATGGACTTGTTGGGAGAGATTCGTGATGAAGTTGTTGGGAGACATTGTGGACATGTTGAGTTTGTTCATTTTGGCTAGAGTATGGTTCATAGTGTCGTGATGGGATGTAGTTGGGATTAGGCATGTTTGAGGTTGATGGTTGATTTGTTGAAGTAGGACCATTTTCAAATGTAATGTATAACTCAATGGTGCCAAGTTGTGACCATTCTGCATAAACATCAAACATGAGTTGAACCTCTTCGTCATCACAAACCTTCATCAATTCAAATCTAGTTGTATTTTCACCAAAGAAGACAAGGTGTCAATAAACTATATCAGTCATCGTCACGTTGTCGTCAAACTGTAACTTTTTCTTATTGACATTCTTTAGACGAGCAAGGTTGATGCTAGAATGTACTTTGAACGCCTTTTTGTAATCACTTACAAATGTTTTCCCTTCAACTCCATCGACAATTGAACCATTGTAATAAACAATACAAATGACTTGTTCAGAAGCCATGATTATGTAATTGATAGAATGTATAATGAGATAGAAGGTATGATGAGATAGAAGGTTTGATGAGATAGAAGGTGTGGTGATATAGTGTGATCTAATTTTTTATTTATAGAAGTTAGTAGGATTGAATAGATCAATTTGTTTGGTTCAACTTAAAGTATGAGGATTGATATTTCTCTACTAAATCACAACTATTGATAAATAAATTTGGATGGTCGAGATTAAAGATTGAATAGATCAATTTGGATGGTCAAGATTAAAGATTGAATAGATCAATTTGATTGGTCCAACTAAAAGTATGCGGATTGAAATTTTTCTACTAAACCACAACCATTGATAAATGAATTTGGATGGTCAAGATTAAAGATTGAATAGATCAATTTGATTGGTCCAACTAAAAGTATAAGGATTGATATTTTTCTACTAAACCACAACCATTGATAAATGAATTTGGATGGTCAAGATTAAAGATTGAATAGATCAATTTGATTGGTCCAACTAAAATTAGGAGGATTGATGACCAAGCATCCACAACCATCGATTAAAAGAAATGAGTGGCTGGGATTCATCATCACAAGGTCTCTAGTTGGCCCTGCGAGACCTCCTTAAGGGTTCGCAATTTGGGGATGCGACCTCCCGTACGTTGGTTGAATGTGAGGATTGCTACCTGGCCCTGCGATTTCCTATATAAACACTCCATCATACTCTCAAACATCATCAAACACACTTCATCCATCTTAATCTCAAACACACTTTCTCTGATTTCTCAAACGCATTTTCTTCAACTTTACTCATAGAATTATCCAAAAATCATAGAGCTGAAAGTCGATACATTCAAGCATTTGTAAGTATTTTATATTAATATTTTATATATTATTAATTTATATATTGTTAATTTTATATTTTATGTTTTATATTTTATATTTTATATTATCGTACTTATATTAATTTTTATATTATTAATTTTATATTTTATATTAATGTCTTGTCTTATATATTAAATATTTTTTTATTAATAATTTGTATATTTTTAATTTTATATTTTATATTATTAATTTCAGATTCCCTCGAAGGATAAATTGAAATATCATGGTCATGTCAACAAAAAAACCAAACGACGCCATATTATCGTATTTGCAACAAGTTGGATTTGGTGAAGTGATCAAACTTGGAAATTACAAGATCGATGTCGGTTTGATTACTGCTTTGGTTGAAAGATGGAGACCAGGAACACATACTTTTCATCTCCGAATAGGTGAGTGCATAATAACTTTAGAAGACGTGTACTATACTTTAGGATTAAAAGTGTCTGGTTTTCCTGTGAGCGGTTCAAATTTTGTGAATGTGAAAGACATTTGTCAAGAATATTTAGGAGTTATCCCACCTGAGGGAGCAACAAAGGATAATTTTATTAAATTAAAATGGCTTAAAGATACTTTTGACAATGTTGAGAAAAACACATCCGAAGAAGAAAAACAAGCATCATGTCGAGCATATATATTATGTATGATTGGAGGATTGTTGATGCCAGACAAATCCAATAATCGTGTACATCTAAAATATCTTTCAATCATGAGCGATTTAAATAATGCATCAAATTATAATTGAGGTTCGGCAGTTTTAGCAACACTCTATAGAGAATTATGCCTTGCCACGAAACCCGATGTAATGTTGATGGGAGGATGTGCATTGTTGTTGCAAAATTGGGCATGATATCGTTTGACTTGTGTTGCTTCGGATGCACCCAATGCATGAATATTTCCACTTGCGCAAAGGTAACTATTGCACATAATTTTTATATATTTTAATTTTTTAAAATTTATTATTTATCGTATTACTAATTTTATTATATATTTCTTTTTTATATATTCGACAGATTTAATTCCGGGGGTCTAAATTTCAGTAGAGTTCATCACAATGATATAGAAGGATACCAGAATACTATCGATCATATGACGGTTCATGAAGTAATACATTCATATTCATTCTCATGTAGTTATAATTTAATTTTTTTTATATCTCTTAATATTTACTTTATTCTATTTTTTTAACATTCAGTTTCTTTAGAGGTCGTATCTCGGGTTCCAACACGGGGTACCTGAACAAGAGATCAACACTTGGACTGCATGTACCTATCTGCACTGTTATCATATCGTCGAAAAACATCATGCAGATAGAGTTGCACTTCAATTTGGCATTCATCAACAGATTCCGCAACCTCCAGAAGATATGACGGTCTACCATGAGGTCGACATGAGCTGTGGCATCGATGATAATTGAAGTGTGGTTTAGAAAAATGAGATTCAACATTGGAATGAACGTCATAATTACATATTGCAAGGTCAATACGTTGAATGTGTTTTATGTCACACTAAAGAATATATGAATTGGTTCACACATCACACTAAATTATATATATATATATATATATATATATATATATATATGGAAAGATACTTGCGTGATCCACGTTTGCAACCTTCAACAAATCCCGATGTTCACTCTATGCCTCAATCAATCCCACAACAAAATACCATGCACCAAGCAACGTCTTTATCATCACCATAACATCTTCACGAAGCTGCAGATATACTGACTCAATATTACGTTCCTTCAGTGCCAACAATACCAACTCCGATTAATCCGATCGACAACGGAATTTTCTTTAATTTGTTTGATACTCATTGCACAACTCCCGAGTCGGCTTATGCGGCTTTTGATTCTATGTATAATGTCGAAACTCAAAATGATACAGAAGGAGGTGGTAGTGGTTCTAATCCACAAACAGATTACAACGAGGATCAACCACAACAACCTCAAATTGTTCAAAGGGCTAGAGGAGTTCGACGACCGCATAGATGTGGAACTGAAGGTCATTTAGATGAAAATAATTAATTTTTATTTGATGTATTTTTTTTATTTGTAGTATTTTTTTTCTTTTTTTAATGTATTTTTATTTTATTAATAGAATTTTCTTTTTATTATTATTATTATTATTCTTTTTATTATTATAATTAGTAAAAATTATATAATATTATTTAATTAATTATTTTTATTATTTATAAAAATATTTTGTATTTTTTAATGTTATAATTACTTTTAAAATATTTAATAATAACAAAAATAATATACCTAAGGGTAAAATTGAACAAACAAAAAAAAATAAAATACATAGTAGGGGTCGCATCCCCAGGATGCGACCATCTAGTAACTCTGAGTTTTTTTTTTTCTTTAGGAGATCGCATCCCCAAATTTCGATGAGCAACTGAGACTAAAAAGTAAAGCATTTTAGTATTATTTTTTAAAAGTGGAACAATCTGATATTAAAATTTAAAAAAAGGATATTTATATCAAAATCCCCTAGAAAAAGAAGAAAAAAAAGTTACTGAGAGACAAATCTTCATATTTAAAGTTTGAATAACAAGTGCTAATGGTAGTGTAATAGTAATATAAATATTATAATCAATAATTATTTTTAAATGATCGACGTAGATATTATTATAATATTTATTAATGTTGATTAAATTAAATTTTTATTATATTTATTTATTTATTTAATTATGATTATAATAATAAAATAAATTGTTTTTATAATTAAAATTAAAATAAAAAACATTATTTTAAAATAAATTGAAAAACTAAATGGTCTTAAATTAAAATATAATCAAAGAGATCTATAAATAACATATCAATTTACAATTAGTGAATTAGTAATTTTAATACCAAAATATATTAGTCTTTAAATATATTATAAAAATTTCTTATTTCAAATCCTATAGTATTTTATTAAAAGAAATATCAAAATAATCCTTTGTTATTTTAACTAT
>JBBPBT010001444.1:219763-246299 GCA_037974875.1 Cicer bijugum
AAAAAAAATTATTAAATTTTGTCGGAAAAAGTAGTTATTAAATAAATATACATATTAAATATTATTAATAATTTTTTTTAAATGTTATATAATTAATGTATAATAATTAAATTCTAAAATTATTATAGTATTTTTTTAATATATAAATACATTTTAAGTTTAAAATACAAATTCTATGTCAAAAATTAATATTAAGAATTACTTTTAAGACACATACAATCATATGATATGAAAAGGATGATATATATCTAATTATATAAAATAATTAATTTAAATGAGTTTAAATATATGATTGATGTAAAAAAAAGAAATTTATTTACGTAGAGTTTTACCCTGCGTACCAAACGGTGTCAACCAATATTGACTCTTGACTAAAACATTATTCCAACTTTCTTTAATCTTAACTAGACCCCACAGGTCCATAGGAACTATAAATATTTCATATATATTTCCATCCCTTCTCATCTCTAGTACTGGTACTCAGAGAAGGAAAATTAAAAACATATAAATTATATATCATATGGTCATGGATGTCACTTCATCGCCACCAGATACAAAAATCAAAAGCAGTTCATCATCATCATCAAGCATCATCACCATGCACCATGACATCATCAATACACACATCCTCACACGCCTCGACGCCACTTCGCTAACAACTGCCGCCTCCACTTGCTCTAACCTCCGTCACCTCTGCACAGACAAACATCTCTGGCAAAACATTTGCACCTCCACGTGGCCTTCTTTAATGGACCCCACAGCATGCCACGTCATATCCACTTTCCCCAATCGCCACCGTTCAATTTACTCCGACGCATTTCCCGCCCTTCAGCATTTCACTTTCCGTTCAAATCTGCCGTCGCTTCCTCCTCCACCGGAACTCATCTCCGCCGTCGACATATCATACAAAGGGAAGCCGGTGTTTTCGAGAGTTCGGCGAACCGAAACGAAGAAGAATTGGTTCCTCTCCTCCGCGTTATGGATCGAAATGGTGGAACCGGGAGAATTGATTCAGACGCCGGTGAATTTCGTTAGAAAAGAAGAAGAATTGATGAGAAATATAGAAGATAACTTCTGTTTAAGTTGGATTTTAATCGACCCGATCCAAAAACGCGCGGCGAACGTTTCTAGCCGGAGACCGGTTTCAGTCCGACGGCACTGGCTTACCAGAGACGTGGAGATTCTATTCGCGGTGACGGTGGCGGGGGAGATGCAACGTCCGACGGAGACGGTGCAGTGTTTAATAAAGGTCACGTGCGGTGGAAAAGTTGGGGGTGAATTGCACGTGAGGGAGGTGAATTTAGTAATGGAGGATAGGGAAGGGGGGTATGTGAGTGGAAAAGAAGGGGTTGTGATTTTACAAAAGGCGATGGAGTTTGGGGAGAGGAAGAAAGTTGATGAAGTTGGGGAGATGAAGGAGAGGTTTGAGAGATTCATGTGTATGATTAAGGAGAGGAGAGAGAAGAAGCGTAGGAGAGAGAGAGCACGTGATGCTGTTTCTTTGATTGTCGTTTTCATTGTTTTCGTATTGCTTTGTTGCATAGCTGGTTTCTGAGAAGGGTTTGACTTTTCATCATTATCCATTATCTAATAATCATAAATGTACAAGGATTTTCAATCGATCTCATGTTATCAAAATTTAAGTTAATTTTGTTATCGCAAAAACAACTAAATTTGATGATCATGTTTAGTTTAAGTAGATTTTTATTTAACTAGAAACTCATTTGTATATCCTCACTCAATTTATAAGAATTTAAACTATTCATACTACATTACTACCTATAAAATTTAGTGGAGTATAGGTTGACATATTGCCTAACAAAATAAAAGATCAAGGAAATAGATGCATTTCTGAGTTAGAGTTATTATTTTTTTTATAAAATACTAATAGTATCATTTGTGTTGGCAGAGGTTGAGGAGGAACTCTTGTGTGGTTGCACACATATACTTGAAAAAAATGTAGAAGTTAAGAGAAAATAATTAAGTACAAAAAGACCTAGTCTACTCTATGTTATCCTCCTCTCCTCTCATTTGATTGATACTTTATTTCATTAAAGAGAGAGAATTGAGTACTAATTTTTATTCGAAAGCATTATTCTAAATTATTATTTAATTTTTTATTTTTATCTAAATAAGTTATTTTTGTATATTAAATTTTTCTTTCATATTTTTTTATATTTTATCATTTTAGTACGACATTATATATTTTATCATTTTAGTATTATGTTTTGATATTCTATCTTGTTACAATGTTCTATAATTTAAATTGACAAATTAGTCTCAATATTAACATTATAATGCAAGTTCAATCAATGATATTAATATTATAGTCTCAATACTAACACTCTAAAATTTTCATATTTATAGACTATAAAATTTATAAACATTTTATCTTTTTATATTATTAACTTCAATGTTGTGAATTAATTTACAGATTTATCATTTTTAATTTTAACAACTATAAGTTATAACATTCTCGATCAAAATAATTTTTATCAATTAAAGTATATAAATATCGTTTGTTTATAAAAAAAAAAGAATTAAATAATTTATACTTTTAAAAGAATTCATATATATATATATATAATTTTTGTGTGTGGTCAAATAATATGCTCAAATAATTGTAATCAATCAAATATGTAAATGTTATTTTAGTAATTATTAAAATCATATTAAAGGTGAAACTCGTATTCTTGATTTTTGATTATTCTATTTTTTAATTCAGTCCCTTAACTGTTAAATCAACTTAATATTCTTCTGGTATCCAAATATTATAGTGTGTACATCTGTCTATTATAAAATATTGGGTGGTCACTGGACACTGGTCATTGCCATATAACCTTAGATAAGATATGTCGCTAATCATTAAATGCATCTATTTATAAGGATAATAAATAAATTTCTAGTCGACATATACTGTGAGACACTAACTAAATATAGAGACAAATTAATGGAATGATTACATTTAAGGGGTCGAAAATGACACTATATTGGCCACCAAGAACAACCCTATTAACCGAATTACCATAGTCTGTAATGTATTTCCCTTCCCCAATTTCAACAAACAACATGTTATCTTTATATTAATTTCCTTTCACGATGTATTACAATGTGATCTATATATCCTGCAAAATTCTAATTAATCTGCAAAATTCTAATTATGCCTTTTTTATTGTTTTCCTGCATGCATATCTTATTTAATAACATTAACTATTCATATTACTGATGTAATTACTGAAATAAATTCTTTCAAATTAAAAAAGTTAAAATCTTATATGTAATCTACTTAGTTACAAGATAGATTAAATTACCTTGCTTTGATTTCTATAAAATATAATATCTTTAAGAATCTTAAATTATAAACGAATTATTAAAGATATCGTAATAAAAAATATAAAAAGAATAATATTTAAATAATTAAAACAATTTTAATTTTTTTATAAAATCAATATTACTTTAATTCGCCAGAAATACCCATATTCTAAACACCGACCCTAAACGCAGCTACTACAGGAGACTTCCTATTGTCTCCTTATACCAAACCACCTAATTTGCATAATTGAATTTGATTTATGCTTTGCTAACAACAATCAACTTTCTTGGCTTCATCCAATTCTTGCCCAACATTCTCAAGACCCATCATGTTATACAGAGTGACATGGACCATCAATTAAGTTCTTGAAGTATATATATATATATATATATATATATATATATATATATATATATATATATATATATATATATATATATATATATATATATTTTTTTTTTTGTTGAGACAATTTCTCTCAAATGATTTTAATGATAACGAAATTATTTAAAAGATTATGATTGTGGTTAATGACTAACATGTGTTCTTGACTGTATTCATATAAGAAAATAAGTTATTAATCATTAAGGCAAAAGGAAGAAAAATATGATTCAAATATGAGGATGACAATTGTTGAGGATGGAAATTGCTGCAACTGAAAACCGTGAGGATGGCCTACAAATTGAAAAATCTTCAGATCTGCACAATTTGGGCCTTCACCAGAACTAATGTTTTTATTCAAATGCACAACAATGTCAAACAATGAATAAATAAAGTATTTAAAATCAAAAGTCAGAAGGTCAAAGGAAAAAGATGAATATAGCCAGATCTAGAATCCAGAGGATGGCAGACTAGGCTGAGGATGGTTCAGCAAAGTTGAAAGCAACCCATCAAGCTTTTGTAAAGGCTAAAATCAGACCATTTATTGTGGTTTCATGAATGAATACATGAAGAATTCAAGTTAAAGAAAGGCAACAATAAACAAGTCAAAAATGGAAGATCACATGTGAATGTCATATGTAAAAAGGTAGTTTTCTCTCTCTTATCAACATCACCTCAAAAGCTAAAATCAACCTATACCTTAAAGACTTCGAAAAGGTTGCAACTCATATGGTCAAAGAAACAACTTTGCACTTCTGATAAAAGAGAATATACAAGGACTTGTCAAGATCAAGTTACAAGAAAGTTGTGCATGCGCGAGGATGGCAGCTGCTTGGGCTAGAAAAGACTCAATGGCAGTTATGTAATTATGATGAAAAACTTGGAACGTTTGAAATAAGTTTCAACGGTCATCAAAGAGCTTGGACCTCTATCAAATGCAAACAAGCTCTCATTCAGATTACACACAACACATTTGCATAAAAAGATCAATCATCTTAAAGCTATCAAGAGCAAAACACCAATCCTCACTTCATACTTTCTTTGATCCTACACTATACCTTTGAAAATCCTTTGAGAAAGTATTAGAATCAATCACTCTCATATTACTTTGTAATTTCCTAGTGAGATACACTTGGAAATATTCGAAAATTGATTGTAAGCTTGGTGAAGCTAAAGAATACACATTTTGTAATCATCCTCAGCGTGAGGTTGATCTGTTTGAACATTAGTAAAATCTCACAAGGGTGTGAGGACTGGACGTAGCCATCTTTGGGTGAACCAGTATAACATTGTGTGTGTCTCTTTCATATTCTACTCTTACTCTTTTGCTCAACTCAGATCTGACGATTTGAAAAATCCCATCCTCGAGCTAGCCATCCTTAGCGAGAGGATAGTTTTTAAAACACTTAAAAAAATTATTTTTAACAAAAAATCCCTATTTAACCCCTCCTTCTAGTTATATTTAGCTACATCAATTGGCATCATAGCAATATTCTCTAAAAAAACACACCTAACAGTGTAAGAGAAAAATATGCAAAAGGAAAACGTCAAAAGCTAAGTATATTCCTAAAGGAGGATCATCCAGCCGATCTCCCTACTTTGGTGGTACAGATTACTACCATTGGAAAGGTAAGATGAGATTATTTCTCATATCACAAGACAACAACATGTGGTCTGTGGTGGAAAATGGAGATCACATCAGAATCAACAACACAGACGCAACCTCCGATGAGAAACCTCAAGCACAATGGACGGCTGATGAAAATGTAAAGGTACTCCTAAACTCTAAAGCTCATTTATTTCTAACTTGTGCTTTGAGTAGGGAAGAGTATGGCAGAGTTGAAGAGTGCAAAAATGCTAAGGAGCTTTGGGACACTCTAAGGATCCATCATGAAGGATCAAGCCATGTAAAAGAAGCGAGGATAAACATGGGAGTAAGAGATTTGAACTATTCGAAATGAAGGAGGAGGAAACCATTGATGAAATGTTCTCAAGGTTAACAATCATATTAAATAACTTAAGATCCCTTGGAAAGGTATACTCCATTCAAGAAAGGATAAGAAAAATCCTAAGAAGTTTACCAAAAGAGTGGAGGCCAATGGTAACTGCCATTACAAAAGCAAGAGATTTGACCAACATGAAATTAGAAGATTTGGTTGGAACTCTAAGAGCTCATGAACCATTGTTACTGGCTGATAAACCAAACAAAAAGCGAAGACTAATTGCTCTAAAAACCAGCTAAATAGAAAGTTCATCCTCTAAGAAGAATGAAGATGTCATAAAAAAAAAAGCAGAGTATCCTCTGTCTGAGGATGAGGATGAACTCGCTCTGATTTCTAGAAGAATTTAGAGGATGATAAATAGAAGAGGACATAATAGATGATTTCCTCAAAAAGAAAAAATTGACAAAAGTCAAATAACTTGTTATGGATGCAACAAGATAGGACACTACAAAACTGAGTGCCCTCTCAACAAAAGGAACTCAAGACGATTTCCATTCAAAAACAAATCCATGATGATTGCTTGGGATGATAGTGACGAGTCATCCTCTGAGCAAGAAAACGAAGAAGAGGCCAACCTCTGTCTCATGGCAAAATCAGAAATGGATAAGGTAAGTATTTCTGATCTATGTCCTAATTGTGAAAAATTAGAAATTGAATTTAATAGCCTCTTAAATGACTCAAACACTTTATCTCAAACATGTATATTTCAAAAAAACCCAACTTGTTGAGATAAAGAAACAAAATGAGGAGCTTCGGAAAAATAATGATGAATATGTTAAACTCATTCAAGATTTGCAGCAATTTCACTATCAAAATTATGAGAAACAAAAAATTCTTAACGAGAGGATAGTTGAAAGTCATCCTCCTGACGAGGATACATAAAAGGAAATTTTGAAAACTAAGGTTAGGGAACTAAATAATGATATTTCCAACTTTGTCAAATCTACATAAACATTTTAAAAGATAATGAGGTCTCATTCTGGAATATTTGACAAGGCTGGTATTGGATTTAAAAGCTCTAAAAAACAAAAATTATATGAAAATTTTTTCTTGCCTAAAAAACGAGAGGATAAGCCTAAATGCATTTTTTGCAAAAAATTTGGGCATACTTCCAAAATTTGTCATGCTAAGAAGAAAGCTAACAATGTAAATTCAGCATGCTCATTCTGTGGTAAACTTGGGCACCATGACTCTATTTGCTATCATAAAAGGAAAGTCCTCACAAGAGGAAGAAGTAACCAACAAGGACCCAAAGTTATATGGGTACCTAAGTCTCTTCTAAACTCTAATACAGGTCCATCCTCTAATCAACAAAAGAAAGCCTTTGTACTTGGACAGTGGTTGCTCAAGGCATATGACAGGGGATAAACAATGCTTCATGTCATTGGAAATAAAAGATGGAGGATCAGTCACATTTGGTAATAATGATAAAACTCAAATAAAAGGAACATGTATTATTGGTAAGAATAGTTCTGCAAAAATTGAAAATGTTCAATATATGGATGGATTAAAACATAACTTGCTAAGCATTAGTCAATTATGTGGTAGTGATTTTGAAGTTATTTTTAAGCCTACTCTTTGTGAGGTTAAGCACTCATCCTATGGTAGAGTTTTCTTTTCCGGGTTTAGAAAAAAGAATTTATATGTACTTTATCTTGATGATTTACCCACTGAATCTTGTTTTGTTTCCATTGAAAAAGATAAATGGATTTGGCACAAGCGAGCGGGTCACACAAGCTTAAACACTATTTCTAAATTAGCAAATTTAGAATTAGTAAAAGGTCTTCCAAAAATTAATTTTGAAAAAGACAAAGTTTGTGAAGCTTGTGTAAAAGGAAAACAAGTTAAAAGTAGTTTTCACTCTAAAAGCCCTCACAAAATCCTTAAATATTTACATTTTTGAGGTTGTAAAAGCCCTCACAAAATCCCTCACTCTAAAAGCCCTCACTTTAAAAGAAAATTTACATTTTTGTGGCTGTAAAAGCCCTCACAAAATCCTTAAATATTTAACTGGATTTTGTGACAGCCTAAGCCCTCACAAAATCACAATGTTGTGATTTTGTGAGGGCTTAGGCAGCCACAAAGTCCAGTTAAATATTTAAAAATTTGTGAGGGCTTTTTCAGCCACAAAAGATGACCAATTTCAATTTTAGCCTTTGTGAGGGCATTTTCGGTCACAAATTTGTGAGGGTTTTATTCGGCCACAAAATATTTATAAAGTTGGCCACAAAATAAGGTTTTTCTTGTAGTGACTTTGTTTCAACAAATCATCCTCTTGAACTTATTCACGTTGATCTTTTTGGTCCTATCAAAACTCCAAGTCTTAGTGGAAAAAGATAAGGTTTTGTAATTGTTGATGATTTTTCTCGGTTTACTTGGGTTTTATTTTTAAAACATAAAGATGAAGCCTTTGAGGCATTCCACCATTTTTGCAAAATAGAACTCTACAAGAAACGGATAAGACTATTTTGAATGAAGCCAACATTGAAAAATATTTTTGGGTCGAAGTCATCAACACTGTTTGTTATGTTTCAAATCATGCATCCATTAGAAAAATTTTAAACAAAACTCCATACGAATTATGGAAGGGGAGAAAACCAAATATTTCCTATTTTCATATAATTGGGTGTTATTGCTACATTCTAAATAATAAAGAAAATTTGGGAAAGTTTGATCCAAAATATGATAAAGGAATTTTTCTAGGATACTCCACAACGACAAAAGGTTATAGAATATATAATCTTAGGACTCAAACTGTGGAGGAATCCATGCATGTTATTTTTGATGAATTTGATGACTTGTGTTTAGAGAAATTGGATAAAAATGAAGAAGATGAACAATCAACCTCTCAAGTACCCGGTCCTCACGGAGATGATGAGTCTGACCCAACCTCTCAGCAACTTCCAAGAGGATGGAAAACAGTCACACATCATCCTCCAAATCTAATCATTGGAAATACCAAGGATGGTGTTAGAACCAGAAATTCTCTAAGGGAAAATACTACCAACTTGGCCATGATATCACAAGTTGATTCGAAATATTCGAAAATTGATAGTAAGCTTGGCGAAGCTAAAGAATACACATTTTGTAATCATCCTCAGCGTGAGGTTGATCTGTTTGAACGTTAGTTAAATCTCACAAGGGTGTGTGGACTAGACGTAGCCATCTTTGGGTGAACGAGTATAAAATTGTATGTGTCTCTCTCATATTCTACTCTTACTCTTTTGCTCAACTCAGATCTGACGATTTGAAAAATCCCATCCTCGAGCTAGCCATCCTCAGCGAGAGGATAGTTTTTAAAACACTTATAAATTATTTTTAACAGCAAAATCCATATTCAACCCCCCTTCTAGTGATATATATATATATATATATATATATATATATATATCAAATTTGAGAAGTTTTATAATAAAATATTAAATTTTGACATATCCTTCAATTTTGGTACCTAGAAATATAAGTTATTTGATTTTTTTTTAAATGATTAAGTATTATCGTGTGGTCAAGATCTAACTCTATCACTCTCTCATCTTCATCTCATTTCATTTGATATGCTTCTTATATGAAGGCTTCCACAATATATTATCAAATTAACATGTTTTGGTATTATCAAAATTAAATCACTAATAATTGAATGATATGTCATCTATGTACCAAAACTCTTATAAGTTAGCCAATTTTAATAAATAATATATTAATACATATGGGCATAAATTAACAAAACCACTATGTTGCCTTTTAATGCAACCCCTTGACACAACTTAGTTGAATTTTGTTACATCAAACTGTAAAAATTAAAATTTGATTGTAACCTTTCTTCACACTTTTATGGTTGAATTTCTTGAACTAGAACTCAAACTAACCATGCATTGCCCTTTTCGAGAATCGACGATGAACATATATACCACTGTTGTATATTGCATCCCTTATCCATTCTCCAATACTAGGTACACTTGTTGTCCACCCCTACAATAAATTATAGTTTGGATCGATTGATTTAATTCTCAACCAATTTCAAGTTGAAAATTTTTCTTTGTATAAATTCTATATTTTAAATAGTTTTCCATTATGAGATTTTTATGTCACCCAAACTTCCACAAACCACACTACGCATACTCTTCGCTTGCATATCCTCCCCCTTCCACACAATTCTACAAACTGAGAAAATGGATCACTTCATCGTTGAATAATAGATATAATTGGTTTGAGACCTATAGGTGTTGATAATCATTTGATGGATATGATTTAGGATTTAAGGAATAATGGAAATAAGGTAAATTTTTTTAAATACTATGTTATTGAATAAATTGAATATGTAGAATTGGCCGAAGAAGAAATAATAATGCTTGATAGAATGATGCCTACTCCATAACAAAATATATCCCTTTATCGTTACTCGTATTGTTATTGTTGTCATCTAATATCATGTCAAAGATCCACATTACAAGTCCAAGAGTTTTTGAAGAATATTCAAAATTAATAGCAAAATGAACTGGAGAGCAAGCAAAAGAACATTCTAGATATGCCTTATTAAAGACAAGTCGTGACATATCATTTTATGCAGTCCAAACTATAAGTTAAAGAGTATCCAGATTGCTCAGATAAGTGGGTAAACCCAGAACTTGGATAGAAGACACATAAGAAGAATACAACCTCCATATTGGTGATTAGAATGATATCCAAATTGATTAGTTGTGTTTAAGAACAACAAGGACATAAGTATATTGTGCCTGCATTGTTATGAAGAAAGTCATGCATGCTTCTGAGCTAGAACCGTATCAACGGACATATGACAATTTATACATTCATATTTTTCATCAGACTTAGAAGCAAGAATGTTTTGGGTTCGTCAAGAACGTTCTGAATAGTAACATAAACATGTGTTTCATTGTTTTAAAATATATCTAACACTTAGCTGATGCGTCTAACGACTATATTTAGTTTAAATTAAATATTTAAAGCATCTCAACCATCTACAAATTGAAAATCAATTGAAAAATGAAGAGTTTAAAAAGTAATCAATCTACACTTGATTATTTAAACTCAAGTAGCAAATCTCTTCTCTCAAACAAAACTCAAGTTCTCTCACTATATTCATGGATCATCTTATTGAGTTTTTACTGCTAATCAATTTCAAACAAGTGTTGAAAAGTTTTTAGATCCCAAACACTTTTATCATATACTTCATTTTGTAACTCAAAGGTGGTTGTAAAAATTCATTTCAGGGTTAAAAGGTGAAAGTTGTAATCAAGAAAGAAAGTGTAAAGACATAACATTTTGGTGTTGAGGGCATCAATGAAAAATCTCACATGATTGTGAGGACTGAATGTAGGCCACCTTGGGTGAACCATGATACAACTTTGTGTGATTATCTTATCTTTATCTATATTTATCTTGCACCCATTGATCATATTGCACTTAAAAATAATTTGATTTCTTTTACTTCTAACATATCCAAAATATTTTGGACATTCTCTCTCTCTCTCTCTCTCTCTCTCTCTCTCCCTCCCTCCCTCTCTCTAACATAAAGGTCGGTCACATCTAACGCTACAACATTTCCATCACATCTTAACTCTAGGGCAAAAACTTTAAATTTGAATATTCTTATGGTTAAAGCCCTCGAAACCGCCTAGGGTTGGGACCATCATTAGGGTGGAAATAGGCCAGGCCAGACCGGACTTTGAAAGGCCTGAGTCTGGCCTACGATGAATTTTTTAGGCCTAACCCTGGCTTACGGCCTATCATAGGCTTTTTTTTCGACCTAAGCCTAGCCTACGACCTATCGTGGTTTGGCCTGTAAGCCTATTTAAAAGCCTTATTCACATTAAAATATTTAAATGTTATATTTTACATTTTTTTAAATAGGTTAAACTAGACATTTATATACAAGGAAAACTAATAAATTATAATCAAATCTAATAAAATAATTACTAACAAGTTTGTAATGCAACAACCTTCCACTAAAACAAAAAACAAAATGAATTCACAATTAACAAAGTCTATAAAGTCCTTCAAAAATTACAAATCAAACAAACTGAACCCCATAAAATTTATACATATCAACCAACAAAAAACATTCAAATCCCTATTAATGACAAAAATATGATATTAAATCTTCAAAGTGATTTGTATCTTTTGTTTATCAACCTTCAAAAACAAAAGAAAAATACATATATGTTAGACACTGAGCTAAAAAGTAATAAATAAATAAATAAGCAAATTATTAAAAAAATGAATAAATACTACTTGATAAAATAAAATAATTTGAAAATAATAATAATAATAATAATAATATAAAAATGATTAAATCATATTTAGTAATAATATATATATATATTAAATAAAAAAATAATTTTTTATTTAAAAGAATAAATTTTTTATTGAAACAAATGCACCTATTATTATTATCTCTCAAATAACTAGAAATATTATCTCTAAACAAATACTCTCAAACAACTCAGAATATTATATCTAAACAAATTCTCTCAAACAAACTCATATTCAATAATAATAAACAATTAGGATTTATAAGTTTATATACTAATAATATATATAGATAATAAAGAAATAGTATTGATTTTTATAAAATATAAAGGTAACAAATAAATAGTATTGATTTTATAAAATAAAAAATATGTTGCTTACATACATATTTGTTGGAGTGAGTGCAATGGAAATTAGAAGAAAAAAATGGACAATAGAATAAATAGTAAAATATATATAGGCTGGTGTGTCA
The DNA here is from genome assembly GCA_037974875.1 of Cicer bijugum. Taxonomy (NCBI): domain Eukaryota; kingdom Viridiplantae; phylum Streptophyta; class Magnoliopsida; order Fabales; family Fabaceae; genus Cicer; species Cicer bijugum. The sequence continues at coordinate 232,200 of JBBPBT010001444.1, forward strand.
AGCATAATAGACTTTTTTATAAGCCTAAGTATGACCTATTTAAATAAATAGACTTTAAAAACAGTCTAAGTCTAATCTTTTTACTAAACAGGTCAGGTCATAGACTCCTAAAAACGGCATAGCATATTTCCATCCCTAAAAATTACCTAGCGATAAAGCCCTCACATATTTGAAGTTTCAAAAAATTTCTTAGAGTTGAAGCCCTGACTAAAATCACATATGAAGTTGTTTGTTTGAGTTATGATGCTCAATATCATCATGTATACATAAGTTTCTAAGGTTAAGGCCCTCACTATCCACACGTGTCACGTTATTTTCCTAGGCTAAAGCCCTCGAAAATGATCATAGTAAGAAAAAAAATTATTTTAAGTTCATTTGAAATAATTACACTAATATTTCATTTATTAAAATTAAAAATTCATATAAATTTAATAATATGAATATATTTCAAAAAAAAAATAATTATATATATAATGAAATAATTATAAAATATTACATTAAATTATTTATGTAACTAAATAAATTATTTTAAATTTACATAAATTGAAAAAATTCACTTTTTGTTAATATTAAAAATTATTATTTTTAATTATTTAAATAATTTGAAATATTATTTTAATTTAAATTAGAAGTAAATTATTTTTGATATAGAAGATAACATAAAATAAAATTTACTAAAATAAAAATTAATAAAAAATTAAATTTAAATATTTTCAAATATAAAAATTAACATATTTTTTTAAAAATACACAATAACTGTCATTACATGTTTTCAAATTTCATAACAAATATTAAATCACAGAAAAAAAAATCAACCAATATTATGTGTTCATAAAAATGCACAATAAATAGAATATAAATTTTCTAACTCAAATTTTAAAAAAATTCAAAATCAAACATATAAAGTTTTAGTTACAACGTATTCAAAAAAAAAATACATAATTGTGTAATAACAACACAAATATGAAGAAACAAAACTAAAAAGAATTAATTTACATAACAACTTTGAAGAGATATAAAAATGAAGAAAATAGATAATGAAAGCAGAGAATAAATGAGAGTATAGGAGGAAAGGAAGATAAGAGAAGATAAGAGAAAAGAAGAAAAAGTTGTACGAAAAACAATGCTAGACAAGGGGCAAGCGTCATAGCTCTCAAAATGCATTTGTGTCAGACCATAAGTAAGTCAGGTCATAGGCCCCTGACGGACTGTCTAGCCTATTCTAATCCCTACTAGTAAGTATATATATTTTTTTCAAAATTTAAAACACTTATATCCTTATGTATCAAGTACAAGATGTGTTACATTATTAATTTTGATAGTTTCTACTTTATTTGTTGGTATTAGGCATGGTAATATGGTAAGAGCAAATTTTACCTCCTTCATCCCTACAACTGATTAATCAAAAAAATTTGCATCTATTTTAAAATTTAAACTTGTATCTTTGTTCGCAACGAGATTCAGATTTTCTCGCCCACACCTGTATGTATTTATATATATATATATTAAATTATAAATTTAAAAATCATATATATTATAATTAATATAATAAAATAATAATTATTAAATCATAATAAAATTAAAAAAAAATGTTTTTATAAGATAAAATTATAAAGTTTAATTTAAAAAATTATCAAGTATAGTCAAATATATATATATATATATATATATAATTTAAAATTTACACCCACACTCAAATCAAACCGATTTCTTTTTTCTTAAATGAAACAAATTTAAATTCGTACCCGCGAGTGGGAGTTATGTGTTAATCCCTGTTTGGTGTTAAGTCGTGCTCAACTAATGGGTTAATAAATCTAAAAGAAAAAGAGCGAGGGATTGGTATAGACCCCACTTTATCCCAAAGTCTCCAATGTGGCACAACATCATTGAGTAACCACCGCATCCACGAAAACGCAATCCAAACCCAATCTATTTGGAAGGATTCAATTTCATAGTAAACAAACAACAATAATAACAGGACCCAAAAATCTACCATCACCATAACTTTACTCACATATATCTGATTCAGATCCAAACCATATATTAGATCTAAAATGGCAACAACCACCTTTGCAACCGTCGTAGGAATGGGTGGCGCATCACGTCTCGCCTCAGGTATATGTTATGTTGTAAAATGTAGAATAAGATCAAGACATATATAATTAAGCATCATTTTGTGATAATTAATATGCTTGTATTGTGATTTCTTTGTAGGGTTTGTGAAACCACAAGTGATGGCCGGGAATCCTTTGAGGCAAGCTATGGCACGGGGAAATGGTGGGAGGGTTACATGGTAATTTTTCTTATAAGATTGATTTGAATGGTTTTCAAAATTATGAGATTAATTTTTATTCTCTAATAGTGTAAAATTTGCTTACATATACGACCAATCAAAACATAGTAAATAGGTATTTGTAGAAGTATTATAAATTTTTTTTACATCTTCTCTGTATACAAATTAAATTTCTAAAATTATATTCTGGCCGTTCCTTTCTCAAATATCAATTTTAGATTTTTTTTATTCAAAGTTCAAATTATAAGAGTAACTCAAATCAATCTTCGAATTTTGAAAACTAGAAAGCACATTCTTTAAATTGTAAAATAGTCATTAAAATAATTTATATTTAAATTTTTATTATTAAAGATTATAATGTGATATGTTAATTGAATATGTGACTCATTTATATTATCTTATTTGAATTCATCGTAATATAATTTAATTTTTTGATGAAATTTAAATCTTTTATGTACTAATTTCTCTATAATTAGTTAATACACATTACAATTATTTACAAATTTATTTTTAAAATGATTAAATTTTATTATTAAATTTTATCTTCAAGAAGATTACATGACGTGTGATTAATATAACACATCAAAATATCTATCAACAAAAATTTGCACAGACTAATTTAATTCATATTTTATAATATCAATGATATATTTACTAATTTAAAAAATTTAAGAACTAATTTACATATTGATATCTAATAAATAGTTAAAAACATTAGAGGTAGAACCGTAAAAGACATAATTTTATGAAAAATAAGAAAATTTATTAGTTTTATTGATAAGTTTAAATAACTTTAAAAATGACAATGAAAAAAAAAAGTATAAATGAATAATGGTGATGTATCATCCGTCTTATATAGTAGAAATCTCATTAAATAAATGGTGACAATATTTGTGAATGGGATGGCATATGATGGTGGAAAGCTTCCAGAGGGATTGGCTGCGGAGGGATTTCAATGTGATTGGGTTTGGGTTAATTGGTTGGTTGGCACCGTCTAGCATACCGGCTATCGACGGTAAAAGTCTGACTGGACTTTTCTTTGATAGCATTGGAACTGAACTTGCTCACTTCCCAACCCCTCCTGCTATCACTTCACAGTTTTGGTTAGTCATTTTCCTCACCCATCTTATTTTTCTATTTTTCATTTACTTAATAAATTTCTCAAGTTTTTACTAGAAAATTTCTTTTCAATTATTAGTGTTCTTTGATGAAAACATACTATTAATATTGAAGAGAATAATATACAAAAAGAGAAATTATTAGGTCCCACCGAGACTTGAACTCGGGTTACTGGATTCAGAGTCCAATGTCCTGACCACTAGACCATGGGACCGTTGATATTCATCAAAGTTATCTTTATAAATATAAAGAATACTATAATTTTGCATTTTTGAAATTGTTCCTCTTGAGTCTTGACATAATGTAAGGCAAAAATAATGAACAGGTTATGGCTGATCTGTTGGCATTTGGGACTGTTCATCTCCCTCACTTTTGGCCAAATTGGTTTCAAGGGAAGGACTGAGGAGTACTTTTGATTTTTAATTCATAATAACTTATGTGGTATTTTATTGCTTTTTTATATCATTTTCAGCCTTGTAATATACCATGTATCTTTGCTATGTACCTTTTCCATCCTACTAGAAAAAATCGGTGTAATGCCTTCATAATGTTGTATATTATTATTATTATTACTGTATTCGTGGATCATCAACTCTACACTTTTAAGATTTGCAATGTTTTCCAAAACTAGGTTAGAAGTAACAATCCTTTCAAAAAAAAAAAAAAAGAACGTAACAATTGAAAAATTATGAGCATAACTTATGTTGAATAAAAAATATAAACATCATAAATCATAGAGTAATTATTGACCAAGAAAAAAACTATCTTTATGCATCTAATATTTTTAAAACCAATAAAAATTCTTAATGTAACAAAGAATTAATTTCCTAGGGAGTTCACTCAACACATTCAAGTTAAATATAATTCAATGTAATTTTTTAATACTAAAGTATCTATCTCCATTCTATCAAAAAAATGTATCTCTCTCCAATTGTGTTTCTTAGAGATTTTTTATCAATAAAATATCATTTTGGTTTGCCATGGGTATTTTGGGTTTGATAGATTTCGGCTCTGTTTGGTAAAATTAGTTAATAGCTATTAAGTTAATTAAAGTATTTGATAAAATTAATAATTTAATTAATTTAAAATATAAAATAATATAAATGATATTTTTAATTAAAAATAATTTTCTCAATTAATATTTCAACTACCTTAAAAGTATTAATTTAAAAATTACTTTTTTTATTAATTTAAAATTTATCAATCTGATATTTGTTTTACTTATTTATCTATTTTTTATTTTAAATTAACATAAATAAATTACTTACTTTAAAATATTAACTATTTTAAAATTTATATTTAATTTATTTATAAATGATATAAAATTATAATAAATAAGTTATTTATTAGTTTGATATATTTTTATTTATTTAGTTAGTTTATTTATTTTAAATTATAATAAATAAATTGTAAAGGTTAAAAATTGATTTTAGTTACAATTGTGACACTCTAAACCCCAAAATAATATATACTAATTTATATCAAAAGTTTTGAATTCAATTTACAGCGGATAAAGAAATGTATTTTTTTGAAATAAATTTTTTATAACAAATTTAGGACACATTTCACAAAATTCAAAAGAAACACTTTAAACATTTCATGTTATAAAATAGTAGGATGTTCATAAAAGAGTTGTTTATAATTAAATAAATAAAATACAACTTATGACTCTCATTTTTGATATCACCTATCAAAGTGAGTTTCTCTCAAGTTTGAACTTTCAAACTCATTAACCTGTAATAATTGCGATTTCACAAATGCAGGACCAAGCCAATCAAACACAAACAACGAAGGAAGTGAGTTTTGAAATCATGTTAATAGTATAATATAAGTAAGAAAAACACACAAACAATCATAATAGACCACATCATACGCAAATACTTTTCAAGGTAAAATATCACATTATAAAATTAAAATCACTCAAGTAAAATCAATACATTTCTCTCTAACATTGAATCATCTAAGAGAAATTATTATCGCACACGATACATGTTAATCACAACAAAACAACCACAAGAAAATGCAATGTTATGCATGAGCTTAGACTCTAGTTCCAATATGGTACCATTCTAACTCTAAAGTACTTGGTTATGAGACTTGATACTATACCACCATCTTAGTGGACAAATAACTCAAATTGACTATGTCCTCATAGATCCCCTCAACTCAACCCGAGACACATATACGCGACAATTGAGATAAACGTGTTTTTCATGATAGCTCCCGATATTTGGAGTGTTATCTCCAAGTCACCTAGAAATTCTCCACGTGAATACCTCCAAGGTCTAACAATCTTGCCTTAAGGCTCAACAATAGACCACCATAATCAGTTATACTTCTTCGAAATCACCAGGCTTGTTAGGTCCCACCTATATGAAGACAAAATAAACTCCACTTCACAAATTCTCAATATTTATTTTTTTCCCTCATTAGCTTAGACTACTCTATTAAGAGCGTCATCTTTAGGAATCATCACTATCTCATCAACTATGGGATACTTCAATATTCTCATCATAATTTTATAACATCATTAATCATACATAATCATGATTATCAGATAAGCTCATCACAATTTTATAACATCCTTATCATCAATTAAAAAAACATCATTATCATCATGTAAACATATATCATATCATGCATCCATCTTTTATTATCACATCACATAAATTCGTCTAATCAAACATATATATAAAATTCATTCGACACCCAATATCACAATAATATCAAATACCACACATTTAAAGAAAGTAAATCAATCAACTGCTTACAAATGTTTCTATTCTATATTTTAATCTCACATTTTTCATATTTGCATATTAATTAATTTATCCCTCAATGGGCTACTGCTGTACGTAGCGAGCCTTAGATGAATTGTTGGGAAATACGTTTTTCCCGTTCATCTCACAATATATTATACTCATGAATTCAAACATTCTCTCACCCCTTACCTTATTTCGATGATTTATCAAACCTAGGAATCAATGGGAGTTTTCAACAGCAACTGCAGATTGACAACGTAAAGGGACGAATCAGAAGATACAGCAAATTCACAAAATCATCGAGATGCAAATGATAAATTATGCGGAGCATAAAAACCAATATTAAATAAATAATAATAATTTTTTTGAGCAAAAATGGGGTCAAAACGACGAGAAGAAAACGCAGAAAATGTGTCACCGATTCGTCGGAGCGCTAGGAGAGTCCAACGTCAACTTCACTGAACAATGCAAATGAGTATTGTTTCTTGAATGTTTCGACGAGAGGAATCCAAAAACAATGTCAGTTTTTTTAGACGACAAACGTGGTAATCAAAATGGGCCAAAAACAGCTCGCCCAAGGAAAGGAACGTCGTTGTTTCTGATTAAACGAATCCATGATCGATAAAATTGATGCCAAATATGGATTTAGTGGCCAATTTTGTGTGGGATAGTGGTTGGGATTGTTTCAAAATCGAAAGGAATTGGTGGGGGATGAATTTGAGACAAAAAGGGTTTCTTTGATGGATGTGTGTGTTTTCTAGCTGAAGAAGAGGAAGTCTTCAAATGCAGATGGGAGGATGCAGGTAGCAAATGTACATATGCATGAGTAAAATAGGCTGTAAGGCTCAACACAAGAGAGTCTAGTTTGTGTCTGATGTAGGAATAGAGGTGTAATGCGCAATTTGTAGGTGTAGGAAAAAAAAAAACCCAATTCAATAATAATAGTAGTTCAAATTAATATATAGAAGTAGAAAATAAGGGTGTAAATAGTTGTTTGGTCCAAAATTTATTTTCTATTATTTCTAACAGTCTTTAATAAACAATTAATTCATTTTATGCATCCCCACTAGAAATTTTTCTCCAAAATATTCATTTTAACATAATATTATTCTTTCTTATAATAAAGAAATAATTAAATAAATATAATTTTAACCACTAAATCAAATATAACAAAATCATCACATCATAGCAAACACACATAAAGAAAATTAATCATAATATTCATTAACATTTATTGTAAACACTTTAAATATCAAATTAGCTCGGTAAAATAGTATTTTAATTAATTAAAAAGTCTATTATAAAATTTAAGGTGTTTTAACAATAATAAGGGTAAAATTGAAAGAAAAAAAAGTTATAATTTACTTGAATTAGTTTATCAAAAAACACTATTATAAAATACTCTTACCAAACAAAGTTTATAAATTATAAGTTATCAACTCATTTTTTTTATTCTTACCAGAACTGAGTATTAGCTTAGAGTTTCATATTTAATGAATCTCAAAATAGAGTTCTATAAAATTGACATCCATTTTTCTACTTGAAAGTGCATAAATTAGGGTATATGAGATGAAATTAAACTAAAATAAGAGATTATTAATTTATTTATTTTTATGACAGAAAAAATAATTCATTAGACAACTTAATCTGTTGCAATAAAAGAGAAAATATAAAGAGTACATTCTCAATTCAAATAGTATCTGAGAAAATTAAATTGTGTTTAGCTAAGTTATGGCAGAAGTGTTAGCCCTTCTTTTAACGTGTTTAACAATAATAAAATTGAAAAGTCTATGGCAACGATTTTTATCAACTAAACCAAAATAAGAACTATCAATAGTAAAATCATGAATTGCTTGAATGACATAAGAGAGTCGCCTTACTCATTAATGCGATGGAATCCAAAATCAAGAGCACACTAGAGAGAAAAACGTATTCCCAAAGTTTCAGCAAAATTTGTGTTTGGAAGAGCATCAAATTTCTAAGTGGTGGTTGCTAATACAAACCCTTTAGTATATTTAATGATTACTCCAATTCCCTAAGTGTTTTGGATTTGGTCAACAACGTCAACATTGATGTTATAGTTGTTGTATGAGGAAAAAAAACTAGTGAAGTAGCAATGTTGATTTATAAGAAATAGGAGTTTGAATTGTAAATGCACCTTTTCAAAAATTCATGTTAAAAACTTAAGAAACTAACTCAAGATTGATTTTGGTTGTGAAAACAGAAAATGAAGAACGTTCTTGATTTCTAACTAGAAAACGGAGAACATTCTTGGTTAGTTAAAATCAACAATTTAATTGAATACTCAAATAGACTGAAAGTAAATAGATAAGGGAAGAGACACCACACAAGGATATATCCTAGTTCACTCAAACCGGGTTACGTCTAGTCTTCACAACCGTGAGATTTTTCACTAAGAGTTCAAAATAAAGAACCTTCTTGGTTTTACAACATCTAGATCAGATCAACCTTGATCTATTACAAAGTTAAAACATTTCCACCTAGAAAGGAGTTCAATCAGGTCACATATCAACCTTGATAGAATTTCTTACAATATACCCAAACTATATTAAACTCTTATAGTTCGAGTTTTACAATAGTGATGAGATTGTTTTGTTAGAATCTAAGATGTCTCAAATCTTCTTTGAGATCTGATTCTTTGACAGAAAAATACACGAGAATGATTCTAAAAATCAAATGGAAACAATTAGAACTAATTCAATGTATGTCAGTGAGAGAAATTCAAGTATGATTGAAATGAGTAATGAATTGCTTAGTAATTGAAGCTCTGAAAAAAAAATCATAAAACACTAAAAAAAATCATAAATTAACCTTAAAAACTTAAAAATACATTAAGAAAGCTTAAAAGAAACCCTAATAAATTAACCTTCTCTAAAGGTTCAATAGAGAAATTAGATATGAACAACCTCTATATATTATTAGTACCTAAATATAATGGAAACATCATAAAACAAATGTTAGTGAAAAAGATCATATCCTAACACAACATAGTAACTTCAATGAGAAAAACAAATCAAAACCAAACACAAAAGTATATAATACCTTTTAAGATAAACATTAAATAAAGAAAGAACAACTTTTTTAGATAAACATTTAATAAACTTTCTAAGATTTGAGAGTTAAGGTTTGGTAAAAATTTCAAAGGAAACTTACCAGATTTTCGTTGCATGTTTGTAGGCTAAAGTGAGATAGCAATGATGGTGACGACAACGAACGTGATGACGGTAATGGTTACCGTGTATGTGAGGAACATTGACGAGACTTAGAGAGAGCCATTTGAGACCCAATTTTTGAGAGAGACGAAAGAGAGAACGAGTGAGGCGAATGTGAGTGAATGTGTTGAAATTTAAACTGAAACCAGTGTTAATTGGGCTGGACCGCTGGGAGATTGTGTGTTATTGGGCTTTTTCTTTTAAAAATTAGCCTTGGGCAGGTTGTGGCTTTGTGAGACGTGAGTGTATTAGTACTCAAAGTGAGTAGTACTACTAATGTGTGTGCATTTTAATTTTACATATTAATATATAATATAAAAATAATAATATCAATATATAGTATCCGAGGAATAATATAATTTTTTCAGGTTAGGGTACTGGTCGATCCAAATTATTCATCCAAACTCGACCATGTAAACTCATGTGAACCCTTATTTTTCATCCACTCAACCCATCAACTCGAAGAAACCCGTTTGCAAACTTAAATTTTCTATAAGGTTGGTCGGACTCAGGTGGGTCTGGATAGTATGTCTACCCCTACAAATGGGTAATATTCTTGAAGCATTCAACATCAGTGTTGGGAGCCCTGAAAAAAATGAAATTGTCGTCTGCAAAAAAAAAAAAAGATGGAAAATGGACAGAGCTCCTCGAATAATATTAATGCCATGTATTTTACCTATCTCATGCACCCTAGAGATAAGACCAGAAGAAACTTATGTGCACAAAATAAAAAGGTAACGATACAAGGGATCTCATTATCTCAATCCTCTTTGAGAAGTGAAACTTTGGCAAGGTCTACCATAATCAAAGAAGTCCAAGAATTAGGAAAGCCCATATAGTGGAGAAAAAGTTGTAGGAAATTCCACTCAATACGGTCGTAGGTTTTCGGCATGTTAAATTTAAACCCACAAAACTAGTTTTATCGATAGTTTTTTCCCTCATAAATGAAAAATGTTAAAAGCAACTATAATGTTGTCTTTGATTAATCTACCAGGTACAAAAACACTTTGATAATTGTCAAGGATGTCTGATAGGATTAATTTTAGACGAATAACAATAGTTTTTGTGACAATTTTGAAAATCACATTACAGAAAAAATTGATTTCACTACAAGAAATCATGGTTTTTGTGAGGGCCAAAAACCCTCACAAAGGGGTATAATCAGCCACAAAGGTGGATTTTGTGAGGGCTTTTGGCAGCCACAAAGAAGTTGGTCACAAAATTTTGTGAGGGCTTTTGCAGCCACAAAGTGCCTTGTGAGGGCTTTTGCAGCCACAAAAGACAGACATTTGTGAGGGCTTTTGCAGTCACAAAAGTCAGCCTTTGTGAGGGCTTAGGCCGCCACAAAGGACAAACTGAATTTTTCTTATTGGACCTTTGTGAGGGCTTTTGGCCGCCACAAAATAATAGGTATTTAATAAATTAATTTTTAAATTCAAAATTAATAGTTTATTATAATATTATATATAATAAATTAATATAAATTAATATAAATATAATATTAAAATTATAATTATAATTAAATTTAAAATATAATGTAATTATAAATTAAATTTGATATATAATAAACTAATCTTAATATAATTAAAATTTTAAAATAAAATATTTAAATTAAAATTAAAGATTAATAATTAAATTAAAGATTAATTTAAATAATAAAATATTAATAATAAAATATTTAAATTAATAACAAAATATTTAAATTATTAATAATAAAATATTTAAAGATTTAAATATTTAAATTAATAATTATAATTATATTTAAATAAAGCTTAAGAGTAATTTTGTGTAGAGAGAAGGATGAGAGAATAGTTAGAATGAAGTTTTAGAGAGAAGTTGGATGTGAAAAAATGAAGTAGGAGAGGGAGAAATATATATAGTGTTGTTTGAGCATTTGTGGCGGCCTTTACAGTCACAAATTCCACGTGCTCATTCTTTTTTGGCGGCCTTTGCAGCCACAAATTCCATGTCCTCATTCCTTTGTGGCGGCCTTTGCAGCCACAAATGCCACTGGTCATGTCAGTCCTTTGTGACAGATTTGGCCCTCACAAAATTCATTTTTTGTGGCTGTAAAAACCCTCACAAAATCCTTAAATATTTAACTGGATTTTGTGGCAGCCTAAGCCCTCACAAAATCCCAATGTTGTGATTTTGTGAGGGCTTAGGCAGCCACAAAATCCAGTTAAATATTTAAAAATTTGTGAGGGCTTTTTCAGCCACAAAAAAAGACCAATTTCAATTTTGGCCTTTGTGAGGGCTTTTTTAGTCACTAATTTGTGAGGGTTTTATTCGGCCACAAAATATTTATAAAATTGACCACAAATTTATGTTTTTCTTGTAGTGTTTGAATACATCTATCTAACATGATTTTTTAATCTTAGGGATGAAACATATGAAAGTATATCTCTAAACTAAGAAACAATGAAGAAAAAATTAATCAAATTGATGTTAAAATTATCATAGGATCATTAAATTGAGTTGACATATGCTCCCACTTTAGAATTTATAAGTGAATTTCTAAAAATTTTACGATTGAAAATTTCAAAAGAGTCACAATCAAGTGATTATCTTAAATATTTGAAATATTGTTGTTTAATTTTCCAAAGGAAAAGTAAACATTCAATTTGATATTTCACGTTTTAGGACTTGTACCATTACCACACAAAGAGGACAAAGTTAAAAAACCGAAAAGAAATGAAATATGTGTGAAAATCACTTATATAAATAAACTATAATAAAAAATGATTAAGATGTGTGATTTTAAATAAAGTTAGCCTTTAATCACTTTACTTTAATAAAAAATAAAGAACCAATCATGAAAGAGAAGAAGAGAAGAGAATAAGAGGAGAAGGCCACTAGATTATCAAACAAAAAGTAATAAAATATTCTAATAAAGTGACACGAACATACCTAAGCTTATAATAATATATTAATTAAATCTGTCCCTTCGTTGACATTTGCATAACCTATAATTATACGAAGGTTAAATGTAATTTTGATATCTCTATTAAAGTCAATCTATAATGGTCCTTAAGTTTTAGCTCAACTGAAATATTGATATTGTTGGTTTAAACATCATATCTTAAATTTAAATATAAAATTTCACAGTTATGTTTAAGTTTTTGGTATAGTTGTATCCTTTCATCTAATTTTTAAGAGGGACGATGAAATGACAGACAACTCCAAACATGACATAGATTACAATGATGACTTACTAACCATCCAATTTTAGCTCTCAGGAAAATATTTACCTTGCCCCAGAGATTCTTCACTAAGGTCATTTCATATTGGATACCTTGTAAAAAAAGTATTAAAATTAGTGATATTTCGTAAAGATAAATCAAACCAAAAAGACTATAAACTTATATATATGAGAAACATTATCAACTATCTTTAAAATATCAAATAACTTTTATATATTGATGGACAATAGGAATCATTCATCAAAATTATCCTGAGTAGAACTATTGTCTTCCCAACAAAACTTTTATTCTTATATTTGAAATCAGTCTCTCCCAAATCACATACACTATTGCCAACAACAAATTTCAAGCCAATCCACAAATTCAAATAGCTTCGAAGAAAACTCAATTGGGACATTACATATACCAAATTTCCCTCCCCTACAAAAAGCTTTCTTCAATTCTGTCCTTGCAGGTATATATATATATATATATATATATATATATATATATACATATATATCTGAACAGATACAATGGATCTTAACATTAGGCAATATCAACATGGCAAACAGTAATGTAATAAGCAATAAAAGCTACATGCCCCATGAACAAAGATCAAACATAAAACATTGTTATTAATACAAAATCCGTGCATATTGCCGCATATACTTCCAGACATAACGGCCAAATGTCCTTATGAAACCACACCGTATGTTTCCCATTTCAAATGAAAACAATATTAATAACAAACTTTGGTGGGGCCCCTCATATAACAACAGCCACTACTGTTGATTCCTTAATGACCATTGGATTTGCTAAAATACATATTGAGTCGTTTGTTAGGGGCCCCCACCAGGTGTCCTTCTCTTCTGTGTTCATTGTGTGTTCCAAGGAAGCCATAACTTCTTGATACGATTGATTGGGAATTCAAATTAAGAGATATGCATAATGCATTAGATTAGACAGCTACCTCAATAATTATTCCATTCTTTCAAATTGTTTTGACGCTCGCTCGGAAATAATTTTCTTTTTTTTCTACCAATGCCAATTTAGAATTATTGATATCGTTTCATTAAGATGAATTAAGATGAGACCATTAAAATTTTAAGTATAATATTTTAATTTTAAAATAATAAAATTAAAATTAATTTTATGAATTATTTAATATTTTTGATCGGACGATGGATATGTGATTATATTATGATTGTACTTAATCTAAATCTAAATAAATTAAAGTGGTTTTAGGATGAAGATGTATAAAATGTGGTATACAATGAAAATTAATTCAAATTTCAGTTTCATTAAAATTCTAAAGTCCTTCACTCACATGTTTACTATGAAGACAGTAAAATTATTATTTTTGATTCAATTAAAATAATAAAAAATATATAAATTGAGATTTGTGATACAAATATTTTTTTTTAATTTTTTTTATCAACTCAACATTAATTAAATCACCATTTTATTTGTATTAATATGTAATACTATGAACTTCTATTTAGAATAGT
>JBBPBT010001444.1:246634-270770 GCA_037974875.1 Cicer bijugum
TGTAGTCACTCATTCTATTGTAAATTTGAATAATTTGAATTAAGGTAAAATTCTCATTTTTAATTGTATGTTTTAGATCAGTTTTATTTGATCGAAATAAAAAAAATTTAATCTTTAAAAAAATTTAATCATAATTTTAATTTAATTATCGATAAACTTGATAGTTTTGATTATTTGGTCATTTTTTTTAGTTGAAAAAAAATTGACTTTAATAATGTGATATATGATGTCATAATTTAGAACCATTTAAATGTATTAATTAATTATATATTTTTAATTGAATTAAAACAATAAATAATTTCAAAAATAAAAATTGAAGTTTTTAAATTTTTTTATTACAATATCATAAGTATTAATATTTTAATATTATGTTATTATATACCATATTATTTAAAATATGCTACATTATTATTTTTAAATTAAACAATTTGATAAAAAAATCAAAATTATAAAATTTTGAAATAAAAAAACTATAAATTAATAAAAATAAAACATCAAAACTATAATTAAATTAAAAAGAAGAGAGTTTGAATGACCGTGTGAAAGCCAAATAATTGTAGCAAGTAGGGCAGCCGGTTTGTTTGGATGAATGGAGGGGTTATTCAGCACCTCCTTTTCTTAATACCTTGGTTTTGCTGTCCACAAAATAATGAAGACAATTCATCATTCATATGTTTTCTTTTTCTTCTGACAAAGCATCATTCATATGTTTATTACCCTTTGAGACCACTAATAATTCAGCATTCAATGCATCAAAACATACACATACACGTGACAATGATTAATCATCTTGGAATTAAGTGTGTCAACATAATTGTTAGGATTGATCTTCTTATTAGATTAGATAAAATAAATAAATGTCTTCGAGGACAAATGACAAGAGGAAAATGGTGATATAGATCAGATTTGAGGAACATTCCAGGTGAGATGAAAGATAAGAAACTAAGTGCAATATAATAATAATAATAATAATAATAATATATTTAGGAATTAATTTAAATATGTGTCAGTATAAAGATATTTGTAATACAAATTAATCATAATATACAATACGTTGTATTATTAAAAACTTTTAACTTCAACATTATTATTTTTAAAAATAATGTAAGAATTATTGCAATAAAGTAACATTATAAAATATTTTATGTTGATTATATTTAAATTTTTTTTAATTAAAGATAATCTTATTCAATATAAGTCTAATATTAAATATGAGTATCTTTTATTAAAAATTTAAACTTAAATTTATCATATTGTAAGAGTTTAATCTATTTCGGTAGACTTAATCTCCATTGGTATATATATGCTACAGACTACGTCTACAATTGTGAATATGTGCCTCAAATCATCTAACTAAAGTTGGTTAAACTTTAGTGGTTGTTATAACTACCTCTAGCCAAGTTAGTTATCATAGGTGGTTAGTTAGTTAGCTCTTGTGTACTATAAATAAAGCTTTAATGTAGTTGCAGCTGTAAGCGAGAAGTAAGGGAAAAAAACAGAACACAATTAGAGTTGTAGTGGTAATAGCAATGCGTGTGTTGTTGTAATAGCAAGAGTGAAAAAACTAAGTGAGGCATATGCAATTCATGACTCATAGAAAATCTGAAAGAAAAGATTAAAGGGAGAAAATAAAGATTGAGAGAAAGGCTAGTATTGTTGGGTCATAAACAGTGATAGATACTAGAAGATCAATCTTGAGAAGGCTTAAATCTTGTAACATTCAATCATTCATAGTGGATTAATCTTGTTTGCTTGCCCGTGACGTAGGTTTCATCAATTGAGACTAAACACGTAAATTCTTGGTGTTATTCTTCCCTTATCCTTCTTTATTTTCGTTTGTATTGATAGAGAAAACTGCAGAAAGAAAAAATGTTTTATACAAAACTGCAGAAAACAGAGAACGATAAACAGTCTTCGTTTCAGTTCTGCAGAAACGCAGAACATTCTCCGTTTTCTGGTTTTTCTGTTTTTTTTTTGTTTTCTTGTTTTCTGTTTTGTTGGTTAATCTAAGTTGCAGATCTCAATTATTGTTTTAACAATTGGCGTCGTCTGTGGGAAGGGAGCAACAATGGTTGGAACCACAAAATTCGACATTGAGAAGTTCAATGGATCAAACGACTTTGGTCTATGGAAGATAAAGATGCATGTTGTTCTGGTACAGCAAGGCTTGGTGAATGCGTTGAAGGGTGAATCAGGTCTTCCTGCTACAATGACTGCACGAGAAAAGGAAG
Organism: Cicer bijugum; assembly: GCA_037974875.1. Classification (NCBI taxonomy): domain Eukaryota; kingdom Viridiplantae; phylum Streptophyta; class Magnoliopsida; order Fabales; family Fabaceae; genus Cicer; species Cicer bijugum. The sequence goes on from JBBPBT010001444.1 coordinate 248,866, forward strand.
AACTGATTGAAAAAGCAAAGAGCACAATCATCTTGTGTCTTGGAGACAAATCTTTGAGGGAGGTTGCAAGGGAACCAACAGCAGCAGCCTTGTGGCTTAAACTTGAGTCTCTCTACATGACTAAATCAGTTTCAAACAGGCTCTTCTTGAAACAACAATTGTTCTCTTTTAAAATGGATGAAGAGAAACCAATTACAATGCAACTTGCTGATTTTAACAAGATCCTTGATGATTTGGAAAATTTAGAAGTCAAGCTAGATGATGAAGACAAAGCTCTGATATTGCTTAGAGCTCTGCCAAGTTCTTATGAACATTTCAAGGACGCTATAATGTTTGGAAGAGAGCAAACAATTACTCTTGAAGAAGTGCATGGCTCCACCCGGACAAAGGAAAGCTATAAAAGAATTGAGTTCAAGAACGATAATCATGTAGAAATTCTGAATGTGACCAGAGGAAGAATTGAAAGGAAAAGATCAAATGGAAATAAACAAAGGTCCAATTCAAAGTCAAAATCTGAAGGGAAGTACAGGTGTTTTCATTGTCACAAGAAGGGGCATTTTAAGAAAGATTGCCCTGAAAGAAATGAATCAAGAAACTCTCAAGATCCAGGAAATGATGCACTTGTTGAGGCTGGTTATGAATCAGCGGAGGCGTTGATGATTTCAAATTTTGAAGGTGAAAAGAACTGGGTATTAGACTCAGGTTGTACTTTCCATATGTGTTCAAGAAAAGATTATTTTGAATCAATAGATCTTCGTGATGATTAAGTCGTTCTTCTCGACAACAACAAAACATGTAAAGTCCAAGGCAAAGGAACAATCAGATTTAGAATGTTCAACGGCAAGAAGTTACTGCATAATGATGTAAGGTACATACATGTATTAAAAAGGAATTTAATTTATGTTGGTATGTTTGATATTTTAGGATATTCCACAAACATAAAGAATGGTATTATGACTATTATTAATAAAGATGATATCATTATTAAAGGTATTAAAAGAAATGGTTTGTATATTTTAGAAGGTTTTACTGTAATTGCACAAGCTTCAATTGCTAGCTCTAATTTGCATTCATCTTCTAGAATATGGCATATGAGGTTAGAACATGTAAGTGAAAGAGGTTTAATTGAGTTGTCAAAACATAATCTGCTTAATGGTGACAAAATTGAAAAACTGGAATTTTGTGATCATTGTATTCTAGGAAAGTCTAAGAGGGGAAGTTTTGGTGTTGGCCAACACATCACCTCTAGGCCTGTTGAATATGCTCATTCTGATTTGTGGGGTCCTTCAAGGACAAAAACTCATGTTGGTTGTTCTTACTTCTGAACCATAATTGATGATTATTCTAGGAAAGTTTGGATCTATGTCATTAAAAATAAAAGTGACACTTTTATGAAATTTAAAGAATGACATATGCAAATTGGAACTCAAAAGGAAACTAAGCTGAAATATTTAAGAACTGACAATGGCCTGGACTACCTTTCAAAGCAGTTTAATAAGTATTGCAGGGTCTTAGATATTCAAAGACATAGAACAGTTGTAGGCACCCTTCAACAAAATGGCATTGCTGAAAGGATGAATAGAACAGTCTTGGAAAGGGTTAGATGTATGATTCTGAGTGCAGGGATGCCTAAAACGTTCTGGGGAGAAGCTGCAGTTACAGCAGTGTATTTGATAAATAAATGTCCTTCATCAGCTATTGGATTTAAGACACCAATTGAGATGTGGAATGACAAACCAGCTGGTTACTCAAATCTGAAAGTGTTTGGTTCTTTAGCATTTGCTCACACAAGGCAAGATAAGTTGGATCCAACTTATCAAATGTGTTTTCATTGACCAAGGTTTGCCCAAATGCGTCATATCAAGAGATGTAGTGTTATGATGAAACAAGAATGCCCATGATTGACAAAGAACAATCTCCGTTTCAGTTATGCAGAAACGCAGAACATTCTCCGTTTTCTGATTTTTCTGGTTTTCTTGTTTTCTTGTTTTCTATTTTGTTGGTTAATCTAAGTTGCAGATCTCAATTATTGTTTTAACAACAATAATTAAAATATTTATAAAAAATATTTATCTCAAAATGAATAACTTATTTTTACATAAAATTACTTTTTATTTTTATTTTTATCATGTACCCTTTGCATTAATTAATGGTAATAGTATAAAGATCAATACGCTATAAAAAATAATTTAATAAAAATATTATTTTTTTCTTTTACATTATTACGTTTTTTTAATTTATGTGAAATCATTAAATAATTTAATTATTGTTAGACAAATAAAATTTTAGACATAATTATGTATGCGGTTCCTTAACTTAACTTTAATTTCAAATAATATTTCAGTCTTTCATCTTTTATTTATTTATTTATTTTTTAATTTGGTCTTTTATTTAATTTTATTATAAAAATTCGAAAATATAAAAAATAAAAATATGAGTTTATTTGAAAATTTGACTTATAAATTTAATGAAATTTGTATTATACTGAAAATGATAATTAATTTTAAGTCTTGTTTGAAAATTTTGATAAAATTTTATAAAAAAAAAGGATAATATTGTTAACATTTTAAAATATAAAAATTAAATTATTTACTTAAAATTAAATAAAAAATCAAATAAAAAAATAAAAAATGACTGAAGTATTATTTAAAATTAAATTAAAAAATAATATAAACAATTATATCAAATATTTAATAGCATATATTATTACGTTTCATGCAATGTAATGCAATGAATCAAGTTAATAATATACTTATATATATACTACAATGAAAATTAATATTTAAAACTCATCCAAAATATTAACAATGATTAATAATATTATTTAAAAATATAATTCAAGAGTCCTTTTTAATTTTATGACTAAAAAAATGACTCAGTTGATACGAACATAAAAAATAAATATATCTCTCAAATTTAATTTGTCTGAGACCGATGTTAATCGAATTACTTTGTCTCACAATTCTAAAAATAAAGAGAAGTGTTAAAGTATACTTCTAAACAATATTATCAACAGTGGTTAAGCCTTCAAATGATTATAAAACACTGATCTACATGGCCCACCTTATAATTTCCCATTCTTATATCAATATTCATTTATACACACACTCACACCACATGGTGTTAGTATGGATGGACGTTTCTTTGAACCTTGAAACACATGCATGTCCCTAATTGAATACACCTGCCCCTCACGTGTCTGCCACATCCTCTCTTTTTCCTTCTTTTTAAGGGACTTTCACACCAGTAAACTAAAAACTGTGTCCACCCTTTCCCCTTCACAAGATTTCTCTTTACTTTGCACCAAAACAAAGTCACCAATTTCTCTCCCTTTCCCTTTCCCTCTCACAACACTTCTCAACACAACACATGTAGTTTCTCTTTCTTTCCATATCAAAAACATATCTTTCCATTTTTTGTCATGTTCCAACTTTCTTCACTCCTCTAAACATTCATAAAAGAAGATAAAAAGTAACATAGAAGAAGAAGGATCTTTCATGACCCACTTTTCTAAATTCATCAAATCTTATATATATACCAAAAAAGTATTGACATAAAAAGAAGGTGAAAATTTCACAAGTTTTCTCCATTTCACAATTTTCAGCACCATGCCATTGTGTCAAAATCAGACAAAATACCTTAAAGAAGGACTCAAAGAGAATTCACACAACAAAACCAGGAAGAGAAACTGTTCCTCCTCTTCATCTTCATCTTCTTTGATGAGAAGATACAGATTCAAAAGAGCTATTTTTGTTGGAAAGAAAGGAGGGTCTGCCACCCCTGTTCCCATGTGGAAGACTAACACAACTTCACCTTCTATGGATACTACTCAACTCACAAAGACAAAAACTTTGCATTCTTCTGGTTTTGGGTTACCCTCTAAAGAAAAAGAGGAGTTTTCTGTCTCAGCTAGAAAACTTGCTGCTACTTTGTGGGAAATCAATGATTTGCATCCTTCCAACAAGGATTTTGAATTTGAACAAATGAGAAGTTGCAAGGAAACAGCTTTAAGAAGCAGAGAAAAAGGTACTAGCTTTTCAAGATCAGGCTTGTTGAAATCACTTTTGTCAGATCCATCTAATAGTCCTACTTCAGAGGTAAATTCCTATAATAAAGTTTACTTTTTTATTTATATTGGGTCATTGGGTCTTGTATGAAGCTTTATGCTTTTTGTTTTTGTTTTTGGTTATGCAGAGAATGAAAGGATTTGAAGGTGATGGCCATAGAAGAACTGTATCAGGTTTATCTCATCCACTTCATTTGGGTGTGGATGGTCATAGAAATGCCCCTTTGATTGAGGTAGAGTACTTATATTAAATTTTCATACTAAATTAGAAATGTTATTGGTCCAACATTTTCATAATTATCATCCTAGCTATTTAACCTTTTTTTATTTAGTTTCAAAATGTGGGAGGTTTATTTGTAGGTGAAAAGGAAGATGAGTTATAATAATTGTACTTGACACAGTTGTGTACATGGGATTTCATCCAATTGTTTATTAGAATCTATATGGAGTACAAACATTTCAGATCAAACTATCATTATTATTCACTCTGAAATAGTATGAAATTTCTTGTACACGGTTTACTGTAACAGCAGCCAAAAAATTTAAGTAGATCTGATTAATTAATTTAAAATTTCATTGCACTAAATGGCATCTTAATCTTTTTATTATTTTGGTGGTTGTAAAGCATAGAACTGAACTACATTTAAAACTTGAAATGCAGAAAAATTGTGGCAAATGCGTGGTTGGAGTTAAGAGCCGTCTGAAGGAAGCTAGAAGTGGCCTATCAACATCAAAGAAGCTTCTTAAGGTTTTAAATCAAATGTGTCTTCGAGAGCGGTTGTCATCAACCATGCCTCTTGTTTTGGCTCTCGGAAGTGAGCTTGATCGGGTCTGCTGCCTAATCGATAAACTAATCCAAGAAGAGCGCTCGAACACAAACCAGAATGATATTGAGTATTTGGTGAAGAGTTTTGCAGAAGAAAAGGCTGCATGGAAAAGAAAAGAAAGAGAAAAGATTCATGAAGCCGTTAAAAATGTAGCTGAAGAGTTTAAGGTGGAGAAGAAATTAAGAAAGCAAACCGAACGGTTGAATAAGAAGATTGCCATAGAAATGGCGAATGTTAAAACTTCACACTTAAAAGTATGCAAAGAGCTCAAAAGGGAGAAACGTGCGAAAGAGATTTTGGAGCAAATTTGCGATGAACTAGCTAGAGGTATCGGGGAAGATAAGGCACAGGTGGAGGAACTGAAAAAGGAGTCAGTTAAAGTTCGCGAAGAGGTTGAAAAGGAGAGGGAAATGCTTCAGTTAGCGGATGTTTTGCGTGAGGAGAGAGTACAAATGAAGCTTTCAGAGGCTAAATATCAATTCGAGGAGAAAAACGATTTGTTAGACAAGCTGAGAAATGAGCTTGAAGACTTTATGAGAACTAGAGATGAAGAAAATGAAGATGTTTCTCAAGAGTGTACAAAATTCAATGATCTCGAGTCTTATTTCAACAGCATTTGTCAGGGATTGCAAAATGCAGCGAAAGTGAATGATTTCAATGTTGGAGATGTAGAGCATGAAGGATATAGTGACTCAGATGAGGATGCAGACGAGGAAAACAGCGATCTTCATTCCATTGAATTGAACATGAATAATTACAATAGCGGATATGAGTGGAATTATGCGACTGAAGCAGATGCTCAAAAAGACTCGAAGAGAGTTTCAACTGACAAAGAAAGTACAGGAAGGAAATCCTTCTCTGAGAGAATTCAATGGGGAAGTATTTGCTTCAACAAGAGAAATTCAAGTTTTAAGAAGAGGGATTTGGTTATAAATATTGAAGAAGGTTGTGATCATTCTAATCCTGATAATTCAATTGAATATCTTTCTCGAGCTCTGATACAAGACGACAACGATGAAACTCGGAGGGATTTCCAAGAATCTCTTTCAGGTGCTAATCATGTTAAGAGAAATTGTCAACAGTTAACTTTGCAGTGTTCAAGTGAAGAAGCTGGTGAAAATGCTCTTCTTGCCTTTGAAAGTGACAATTTGAAGCAAGAAGCTACAAAATCAGGATGTTACTTAAAATAATTTTGATAGTGATAGTTAGCTATTTAATTAATATCATTGGTAGCTCCAATTATTTTTGTTGCAAACTGTAAATGCTGTCTTTTATGTATAATAATAATGTAGTGAATATGTTCATGGCTTATCACTGGTATGTGTGAATTGTGATATTTGTTAAGGTATCTGTAATGTAATACAAGAAAAAATATTAGAAAAATTGTTAATGTATCTTAATTTGTAATAATCAGACATACAGAGTATATAGCAAAAAACACGTAAACATTGAACAAGCTGTTTGATCCACAAGGATGAAAATTGTTGGCTAGCTACTGGTACAACACATGTGATTTCCTTAATAGTTCCAAAAGAGATAAATAATGGAGTATTTAGGGGTCCATATACAAATGAACTAAGAACAAGGAATCTACTACTAAAAGCAATTATAGTATAGGGACTCAATTATATTTGAGAGGTATATGGTTGTGATTTAATTTTAAAATGATGCAAGTATTGGCAGTGACAGGGTGACAGATAACATTATTATTGGATACTTCCAATTACAACTATTCAAACATTTTGAATTCTGTACTCCTTGGATCAACCATTGTGTAACTGGACCACTCTGACATAGTTCTACAAGAATTTTTATAGGTGGACCCCACACCTGCTTAATATATATTTCCACATTTACCTTAAAGTGCATATGTTTATAGTGAAGAAATAGAAGAAAAAGTATTTCGTAAATTACAGTTTATGGTAAACTTTTATAACAATTATAATCATAAACTGTAGTTAATAGTGAATAAATGATAAACAAAACATTTGTTCACTGTAAACTATAGTTAAACAAATATTGTTTACCAGAAATATAATTTACGTTGAAGAAATGGAAAAACATTGTTTGAACTTTACTGTATACAATTATGAAAATAATGTTAACCGTAAACTGCAGTCTACCGTGAAGAATGTCCGTGTGTGGCATGTGGACAGAAGTAGGGATTGACATTTTAAGAATAATTATAAAATTGTGACTAATTGTCTCTTTATATGCATGTAGCTCTCAAAAGATTGGGCACTCATAAATATATAGAAATCATATTCACTTGGCACAAATAATTTAGAGAACAAACACATGAGTTATGATAATAAGAAAATTACATTTAACATGTTTGGATAAACAACTTATTTAACAACTTATAACATATGCACTAATGTATAAACTATTTATACAATACATAGTAAAATAAAGTTAAATTATCTTTATATAACAGATATGTTGTTTTCATAAGTTATTTGGTATAGCTTATGAAAATTAGCTTAAAACAACTTATGGACATGTCATAATCTGCTTCTAAACATTTTCATAAGTGGTTACGCCAATAGATAAGTTCAAATTAGCCAATCCAAACAGGCGACCTGTTGCTAGACTATTTACACCTGCTAGAAGACTATTTCAATCCATTGAGTTACCATACATGGTGTAAACGACGGTTTTTCTATGTCCTGATTGATTTACATGTTTAGTTTTTTTATTGGGTAAATCCTCATATCACATGTGAACAAAAACAACGGTCTAATTTGGTTTAAAGTGGTTTGTGTCGAGAGTTCCACATTGGACGATATATTATTTGAAAAAGTGACAATCCTCCTTTTACAAGTCAATTTTGTATGGCTGAGTTAGGTTCAATCCAAACCCTAATAAGGTATCAAAGCATATCCAAGATTAGTCACACTCCAAATATTCAGTTCTGAACATGAGAGAGTTGGATTCTAAAAAAGTGTTTATAAGTGGGATGCGTTCCTCTCCATACAAACCAATTTTGTGGATAGGCCCAATCCAAATTCTTTGTCCTTGAAATCTTCCCAACAGCATAATTCAGAAAATCAAATGTTAGAAATAACTAATTTTGAAAAACAACTAATTATTTTATAACATATCGTGAATTGTTAAAACAACAATCACTTGAATTGTTTTGCCTTCTGTGTAGCTTAAAGCATGCTTGAAAAACCATGCATTTCTTACAAACATAAATTTGAGCATTTATCACATTTTTTGGAATAGACATTTCGTGACAGTCATTCTCTTTTTAAATTGTGGTCTGAATAGAAAAAAGTGATTTTAATAAGTTCATCTGAATCAAACCTATGTGCAAGTGCTTATTGTACTAGGAAGTTGCTGACCATGAAAGGAAGAAACTACTTGGTCTTCTCTTCGGTTTTTGTTGCCGTCGAGGCAAATGTAACTGGATTTGTCGGGTGGTCCTTGACAATCAAGCTGAGCACTTCAGGTCTTGCATAGTGTCCAACCACATCAAAATCGAATTTTGCTCTTGCTATATCCCCAAGATCTGTGCAAAATTTCCAAGAATCATTCAACACATTAAATTAAACACTTACGAGTTACGACAATGAAAGTATGGATGAAACAGAAAGTACTTCATATTCAAAGACCTTCAAGAGAGTCTGATAGGATACGAGACATATTCTAGAAGGAAGTGGGGCCATGTGGGAGAGATTGAATTAGTTAGTGATGTAAGCCTTAATGATAGGGAATTCAGTTAAAGATGGAGAGAATATACATGTGGAAAGAGGTAGTGTCATGTGGAGGGGAAATCATATTGGTTATTCTGTTTTACACATTATACTGGGGCAGAGGGTATTCATCCTCTGAAGGAGCTTTGCTCTGGGGATTATAGGGGGAAACTCTTGTAGTCATTTTATTTTAGTAAATAATACACTAATTTCATATCATTGTGTTTTGGGTTTCCATCAGAATCCAAGAAACACTATTAGCCCCAAGTGTTTGATAAACACAGAAGCACGTAATAAAGTCAGATCAATCTTGATACACTATCTGTGTAAAAAATTTACATTGTCAACCAATCGAAGGCCATCATTTTTTATGAATTTTAGCGATCCAACAGTTAAGATTTATTGGTAGTGTAAAAAAATTTTACAATGTTGGTGCATATCAATTAAATCCATAAACTAATAATCTAGGACAAATATAAGTGTAGTCATACTTATGCAAATCCATCCATCCTAATAAGATGACAAACCAAAAATACTTTGAATCCTAAATTCCGAATATTCATACTGGCCTGCTAGTCTGACACAGTGTACCAGAGACATGTCGGTAAAGAATCGGCACTCAGCTGCAGCTGAACATATATTCAAAGAAAGCAATACTCTTTGTAACACAGTTCAAGAAACGTGCGTAAATATCAACCGTGGATGACAAACATACCTAGGTCTGCTGATATCAGAGCCTCCCCTTCATAATTTGGTCCGGCCAAAACAGCACCTGATGGTGATACAATGACACTACCACCAGCACATACAACAGAATCAGGTGTAAGGTCCTCTTCTGTACCTTCAAAAACATAATCTGGAGCAGGTGGATAGTCCTTCCTCCTACAGAACTGGTTTGCTGACAAAACAAAACATCCACCTTCAAGAGCAATATGGATCATTGATGGTTGCCACAATTCCCTTGAATCAGCAGTAGGTGCACAATATATTTCCACACCTGTTAAAACCAAAGAACCATAGATTTAGCAATGTAAACAGCAACCAGCTCCAATACAAGCACAGGCAATATCTAGTGCTACTAAGGCATTGTAAACAGCTTAATGAAGCACTTATCATGTAAATGTTTGTGTGAACTATTTCTATAACAAAGATAAAATAAAGTCAAACTGTTTTTATATAAGCTATAAATTGTTGTCTTAAGCTAGCCTTGAGAGCTTATGTTTGTGAGGCTGGAGATAAGCTCAAATAAACCAATCCAAACCCCTAAGTACTATGCAATGTCGGTCATTTAAAACGGCATGTGATTAGACAACAAAAAATTCAAAGGTAAAATTTTCTAACCTTTAGCATACATTGCTGTTCTTAATAGTGGCATTTTGTTCTCCCAACAAATTGCAGCACCTATTTTTCCAATTTGAGTTTCAAACACTGGAATGGTTGATCCATCCCCAAATCCCCAGATAACCCGTTCAAGTGCCGTTGGCATGAGTTTCCTGTGCTTTCCTAGATAACGGCCTTGAGAATCAAAGAAGAGAACAGTACAGTAAAGTGTGTAGCCATCCCTCTCTATCACACCCATCACTAAATGTACTTTATACTTCCCTGCCATTGCTGCCAATCTATCCACCTCAGGACCTACAACAATAATTACAGTATTTGTTATTGGAAAGTGCAAGCAAGCAGCTACTTGAATCTGTTAATATCAATGTGTGAACATTTTAAGGTTAAAATTTTTCCATCAAAAACTCACCTCCAGATTTTTCCTCTCCAATTTGAAGGTGGCATCATATTGATTCTTTGTTACTAATAGACAAGTTTTATTTAATAAAATTGTATCCATAAAATTTCCACCTAAATTTTTATTCAAACCAAACTAACCCTTATGTTCATTATTCTCAGACCAAAGCAAGGAATGTCGGCAGACTAATTACTTTCTCCGACCGACACATATGGTTACATTCAGTTACTTCAATCTTAATTAATTTATTATCGGTGTCTATGCATCAATGTCTAGCCCGTGTCAGTATTTCAGAGCTACAATTTCTTTGAATTAAGCTCTTACCGGGCACGTCAATGGCAGCTGAATGATACTTCCTGAAATCTTCTCTACCCTTGGCAGTGCGGTTACCAAGAGAAACGCCAAAAGAAGAACCACGCGGGTAGCCACCAATAAATGCTTCTGGAAAAACAACAATTTGGGATCCATAGCTTGCAGCTTCTGCCAGCAATCTCTCAGCTTTATCTACAATCAAAATACTCAAAAATCAAAAAACGAATTCAACACCAAGAATCCAATAGAATATGTAGCACTAGCACTTTAGATTAAAAACGTATCTATATCAATAACATTCAATCACTTATACTTTTTAAAATTATTACATTTGTGTCTGTGCTTCGTAGATATAAAAAGTTAAAGCTTAAAAACAATCACCTCCTTATCAATAAAGGACACTCAACAAAACAACCATCCAAGCAAAAAGTTTTTTTTCTTTTTTTTCATTTAAAGGATCGAACTATTGAAGTACCCCACATAGCATTTCCAGCACGAAAACACAAAAGGGAGAAAATTTAACTTCTTAAAGAAAAAGGGTAACAGATAAAAAAGCAGAGTAGAATTTTTGTTTGGATGAATTAGAGAGGTGAAGAAAGAGGACCTAAAGTGGCGGGAGTGTCGTAGAAGATTGTGGAAGCTTGAACAACAGTGGCTCGGACAGTTTGTGCGTTGAAATCGGAGCCCATATCGACCTCGGCGATGAGTGGGCTGTCATTGATGATTGGAGTGGTTGTTACAGGTGCCATGTGTCGTGTTTTCTCACACCGTAATTCGACTGAGTTGAATTTTAATAGACATTCGATATTTATACTCAGTTGATTATATCATAGTTTCACTCATTAAAAAAATAAAAATACTTCGATCACTTTCATGTGTCATCAATTTTTATTAGACTTTTGAATGGTTTTTATAGACTGATCTACGATATGTATCATTAATTTACGATATTACTACATATTAGTGGTCTATAATAGTATTTGTCTCCCAGACATAGATTAACTATTTATGAGCTTACTGAAAAAGTGAATTGAATTGGATGGTTTAATTCAATGAGTAACTTATGTTATGTTGAGAATATACAAATTGGAGGGAGGTTATACAAATGGGTAGTGAATACAATTTGATAGTGGATATCTTTTAGTTTTAGAAGGACATATGTCAATTGAATAATTTATTGAAGATCATGTTTTTACAAGTGGATTGACCTTTAATTTTGGTGGAGGTATAATTTCTTAAGATTCAAAGAAACACCATCATGACTGTATAATTTATTGTTCTAATTGTAGATAGTATAAAGGTGAATGACTAATAAATTTGTTGTATAAGATATCAATTTGGACAAATCCAATGACACTAGTATCCATACATTTTGTTAGTTAATTCAAACTATCAAAAGCATATAGTCAAATATATAATAAAAAATCTAGACAAATTGGTTTAAGACAAAACTATGTAAATGATTTAATGAAGTGATATTCATAGTGTTTGTAAGAACTGAACAAAATCGTACAAATCATTTGACAAAATGTCTTTCAAAGTACACAATGCTTAAGACATCATTAGGGATGTGATATAAGTTCATATCTAAATAATCGCCAATGGTGGAAGCAATCAATTCACATTTAAGTAACATCAACTCTTAAGCTCAATAATGAAAGTACATTATTAGAGTGATTGATTACTTGACAATAGATACATCCTAATGGGTAAAAGTAGTTGGACCGTAAAATTAAAATGGTAGGATGATGTCTCCTCTTAATTGACATATAACATATATTTGTTTAAATGTATAATTATGAGTGCATTGGTGATATAGTTTACCTATATGATAATGAAATGGGCCGCTTCATATAGTTCAAGGGTTTGACTTTTAAATTCTCGTGAAAAGGATATGAGATACAATGCCTTATCAAATTTGTCATCTTTATAATTCGATCAATGGTATCGAGATTTCATGTGTGAGTTATGCACATTTGTTCTAATGAATGGATGGTTCAAAATTTGTTAATGTGAATGGATGGATCAAAACTTGTGAATGTGAGTTATGCATTGTAAAACATCATCAATCGAATGATTAATTTGATGTCAATGTATAATTCACGTCAAAGATTTCAAAATATTTTTAATGGGACGAATGGAACTTAAAACTTAGTGTAATAAACACGCTTTAAAATTTATTTGTACAATATTCATCTTAACTAGTTTCATCATCTTCTTGTTTAAAATTTGTAACAAGTCCATCATGCTAGATCTGCCACAAATTGTTTTAAACAGTTCTTTTGATTTGAAATAGACGAGTTTCCATTAATAAAAACACAAATCCACACCTTAGAAGATGTTTTATTTTTTTCCTCTCCTTTGCAACCTACACATCAATTAATTTCTTTTTGTCTATCTTTTTTATTTCCCCTTTTCATCATCCTCCACTCTGTGTCCCATAAAAATCTAACCACAAAAACTCCATTCTAAACTGTGGTGCAGGTTGAATGTCGGAAAAAAAAAAGAGTAACAAAAATTTCAACCAATAGAGCAAGAATAAGACATCCCACCAAACTTGCATTCATTGAAATCCTTTTTTATGGTATAAAATGTTCTGTTTTCTGTCTTTTTGTTCTTGTCGTGTTTGTAATCACACAGTAGAACTTCTACATTGGTGACGAAATTTTTATTCAATTTTAGAGAAAACAAATTGAAATATTTGATTTGGGCCAGGAAAATAAGTGTATGATAAGATTTTTGAGTTTAGTGGCCAGGAAAATAAGTTTGATTAATCTAACGACCGTCAATTAATGTTTAGTGGTCCCTTGTTGAAGGACTTGTTGGAGTTCTGCTGCCTTATTTATTAATTAGTAATTTTTTAAAATAATTACTTTCATGGATTTAAATTATTATTCAAACAGTTTTATTAAACTTTCTTTGAAAAAATATTTCTATGATTATATTCCTAGGAATATTGATGCTGGAAACAAATTTTGAAAGTATCAAACAAATATGAGTTGTAATATTAACTTCTATAAATATAGAGTTCAAGACAATTAAGAAATACACACAAAAATATAATGATTTATTCTTTTTATCTCTAATTTCTTCTTCATCTCTTAAGTTCTCGAAATTTTAATTTTTCTACTACTTTTTTATATTTTATCTTACTCTTGTTTTGATTAAATTTATAACATTGAAAATTTATTTGCAATTTAATATATTTAAGGATTATAATGACTATATCTTACCCACATCATAATGAGTGAATAATAACGTGGATGCAAAAGTAACTGGATTTGTTGGTTGGTCATTGACATTCAAGCTCAACACTTCAGGTCCAACCACATCAAAATCAAACCACATCAAAATCAAACTTTGCTCTTGCTATTTCACAAAGATCTGTGGAAAATTTTCAAGAATCAGGGTGTAGCATTCAACTCATAAACGAAAATCTTTTGACATTGAATATTAGTCCAAGGTGTGATAATAGTGTTATTATTGACCATATTTTTAAGAGACATTCTTCTCTTATCCGAATTAGTCAATCTAAATAAATTTGAGAGTTTTTGAGAAGACAAGGGTTAGAAAAAAAAAAACTTATGTTTTAGTGATAATACTTAGAGTTCAATTAAGCTTCAAAATCCAAAATCACTATTTGAAAGTCATCTACTAAACTCTTAATATTAAGCCATCTATTAAGATAACTTTTTAGTGGATTTCTTCTCCCACCCGATATGTTCTCAAATATTAAAAAATATACGTATGTGCTATATTACATACGCATAAAATACACCTTCGAGTTAATAAATCTGCAAAAAATTTAGGGGCTTTTGAGAAAATTTGAGGGTAATAAAAGAAATTTTAATTTTTTAAGGTTCTGTCACATCATTTTATTATTTTTGTTGGTCTAAGTGAGGGGTTTAGGAACCCAATATTTGCCAATTGAGATTTTTTATGAAAAAATTTTGAATTTTTTTTAAAAAATAATATCAAAATTATATCTCGAAAACTTTTTTTTCAAAATATTTTGAAAAAAAAACTTCAAAACTTTTTCTCTAATTTTATTTTTTTCTAAAAAATTCAAAAGATAAATTTAAAAAAATGGATTTATGAGTCCAATTTAGTCTATAAAATTTCATGAGTTTTTTAATTTTTGAGATTTATTTATGGGAACATTTTTCGTTATGAAATTTTTTTACCCCTCTAACTTTTGGTCCAAAGCTAATAATTAATAAACTTGTGAAATTAACATCTTTAGTAATCCTATTGCTGTTAATTTATGTCAAACACATTTTATAATTGTAAAATAAAGTTGGAGGGTTCTAATTACAGTAGAATTAAACAATAACTATGTGCATATTTGTATTTACAATAAACTTGACATAATCACTGCGATCAAGTACAATTTTACAAAAGTTATACCGTGAAATTTTAATAAAATGACACTATTACTATAATTTTGTCAAACCTGCCCTGATTCTTCCAAACATGTAACAAAGTATAAGCAACTAGGGGTAGGCAAAGTTCAGTTATGCTTGAAAATCGAATCGAACCGAATTAGTTTTTAATTTGGAAAATATCGAACCAAATCGGTTTATAGTTTATAAAATTGAACCGAACTTGTTCTATAAACCAGTTAACCGGTTTAGTACTCCAAACCAAATTGAACGATTTTTGTATCAAATTGAACCACGCCATTTAATTCATATAGACTTTTTTTTGGAATTCATTGACTAGTAATTAGGAAATTCATTTGAGTTTTAGAATGTTGAAAAATGATTAAATTCGATCTCAACATGGAATTCATTGACTAGCAGCATGTGGAGCTATCTTTTCAAATACATATTAAGCCTTACATTGGCATGATCTTTTGAACTAATTTTCATGATCTTCATTATTGGTAAATCCTCTATCTGATACCAAAGCTTGTTGACATTGGTTGGATAACTTTCCAACTATATACCAGAGGTAAGAGAAAGTAGTACCATAAGTAGAACCAGTTGCAATAAAAGTGAGAATCTTAGAAGATAAAATTATAATTAATCAAAAACAGAAACAACAATGTCTAATTAGGATAATGTTGATCAATCAGTCTTCAATCGTCAAGACTAATGACACTAGCAAATGTTGTTGCATAGAGCGTTGGACAAATGATCTCTGCAAAAAAGAGTATTTCGTTATGTTTCAAAAAGTTTAAAAGACAATATAAAGTTTGTAGAACTAAAAATATTGTAACATATCTTTCTCAAAGGTTTCAAGTTCTTCAAGGTCCTCATTAAATAGATTTGAGAAAGGAGATCCTTTCCGCCAATCTTGAGTGCAAACAAGCACTTCCACTATCGTAGGTGTAAGATTACTACGATGAGGATCCAACACCCTTCCTCCAGTGCTGAAAGCAGACTCTAATGCTACAGTAGACACAGGGATGGGCAACACCTCACGAGCAACACTTGAAAGAATGGGAAATCTAGTTGTGTTGACTTTCTACTAATTCAGAATGGCAAACTCGACAAAATAATGTTCACACTCTTCAGCAAGGTATTTATCAAGCTCAAACTAAGGATCAATTATTTGCCCAATTGATTTTTTGTAGATCCCATACCGTGTATATCATTATCATCTTCCTCTAGTTGTGATTCTCCCATACTTTGAGAACATTCCTCCCTACCTTCATACTCTTGATAAATTGATTTCAAGGAAAATGACAATTTCGTCTTTAATGTCTTACCATCTACTTCAAAAAAATAATCAAGCAGTTTACATATCCAAATTTGCAAGTTGGGTCCAATACAACAATAATCAGTAACAACACATTTATTCCATCAACGTTGCCAAAATACTTGTCATATTTAATCTTCGTACTAATCCCCATCGACTTCATGCTTGCATCATTGTGCTCGCTTAATAATCGATTCTTCCTTCCAATAGCAAATACCTCCTTCATATATATGTTACTAGTAACATATGAAGAGCCAAAAATACGCATAGTAGCTTCATAGAAAATCCTCAAAAAGGGAAGCATCGTATTAGCGAAGTCCCAATCCTTGGATACAGGAACTTTAGGGCCTTTATCCTTAGGTAGTTCTTTGACATACCTAGCATTGACAATTTCTAACAAATCAAATGTTTTTTTATACTTCACAACCGTTACTAACATCAAATATGTAGAATTCCATCTGGTTTCCACATCTAGACATATGAGACCTCTATAAGAAGTTTTCTCCCTTTCAACGCATCCCTTAAACCTTACCAATCTTGAAGGAGACGATCTAACATACTTGACTGCTTACCAGATTCTTGTGATAGAAATGTCATCACCTTTTAAACCTTCCTTTACAATCAAACTCAAGATATGTGCACAACACCGTATATGTATATTCTCCGTTCAAGAGCAAATAATTCCTTGCATTCATCCACTTCTTCATAAATTTAATTCTGGTGTCGTTAGACGATGCATTATCTACTATTATGCTAATGACACGATTCAACTTCCAAGTATTGAAATATGTTTTGACTTCCTTAGCCATGAACTCTTAGATTTTAGATAGAAGTCCATGTGTCTTTCGTAAGACAAACCCTCTCACAATGTTTTGAGATGAAAATTTTAAGTCTTTCTCTCCCTGCATCATAAAGTGGCCAAATAGCTCGCTTTAATGTAGAGCGGGAAGGAATATCAAGTTGTGGTTGTAAGACAATCACAAAGTTTCGAAAAAAACACATTCTCTACAAATCGAAAAGGAAGCTCTGCTCCCACAAACATCTTCACAAGCTTGAGTCGACATGCCTCTTGGTCAAACATTGAATGAGGTGAAGAGACAACACCTAATTCCTCTTCTGTTGGCTTTGTTGAGGAAGATGTTGTTTGCCTTTTGTGTTCTTGATTATCAAGAAGCTCCTTACATCTTTTCAGATGCATAGTCATAGCATTTGTCTCATCCTGGAGTTTAATCAGGTTTTTACAATAATGACATTTGGCCATTTGACCTGAATTAGGCACTTCAGTAAAGTGATTTCATGTATGTGATCAATTTTTACACTTAGATGGTGGAAGAGGTGCTGATATAGCTTCACCAGAAGGGGCAACCGAAGTGGTAGCAATATATTCTTCATTCTCCATTGATGGAAAGTCTACGTAATCATCTATTGACAATATATGTTTAAATAAATATGATTAAAAAGCCTACTTTTAATCATTTATTGAAACATAAATAATAACATCAACTAAACTAAACAACTTTTATCAACAAAATGAGAAACAAATTAAAACCAATATTATAATGAGTATATATATATATATATATATATATATATATATATATATATATTCATATTCATAATGTTCAGCACACTGCTATCCAAACATAAACCATCCAATTTATAATTGTGAATTGCAAAATACCTTATTCTGACATTATAACAAAATCAATCTAAACATGATAAAACAAATAATGCCATCAACTAGTTAAATCACACATCAAGCATAGATAACAATAAGCAAATGTATCACATCATCCATAACAAACTCCCTAGTATATACCTTATTACATAACTATTTTTATCTTTGCTTACAATTATTATGAATGTGTAGTTCTATACATATAATGATGCATAAAAATTGCAATTATCTTGTTAACAAGGGAAAACGAGTGTTTCTGTTTCTCTGACTCAACAGAAAACCAAGTTGTCAACATTGACTCAGATTCAGGATATAATAGATTTTATATTTTTGATGTGCTTCATTTGTATTAGGTCACACAAGTGCACAAACACAAGACACATACACAAGAATTTTCTCTTTGCAATATATCGACACACCACCAATATTTTCAGCTTGGTTTTCGTTGTTGTTGTAGCAATAAATTGGCACATCAAAATCATGGGCCAACTGCAAATTCGCTAAACAAAGAAGCTTGACAAACAAACGAATCCAACATTCATCCTATAGTTTGAACTTATTCTATAAACTATATATATATATATATATCGATTTTTAGGTATGACTTTAATTTTTCAAGAGCAGTTTGAAATCCCATGGAACACCAGATTATACTAAGACCACCAATATTCTTCCTTAACCTGAACCTACCATCAACCATGCATTTGTTTCTTTTCTTTTTCCATTTGGTGGTCTTCTTAATCTCTTATACTATCATTCGTACTACTTATTCATTTTTTGAGTACATATGTCACATTGCCAATCCATTAATTAGTAGTATACTCCTATATGAATTTACTCTAACTAGAAGCTCCCAAAAATTATAAGCAAATCCAAAAAACACTTATTTTATAAAAGAATCAACAAAAAAAATTGTAAACAACTCCAATCTTGAAAAGCACAAATGTATTGCAAAGAACCTATTCTTAAGTCAGAGCAGAACAAAACCAATGCTATTGATTACACAAATGCATATAAAAAAATCAACAAACATGAATACAAATATAGATAAAAAAAACTCAACGCACATGAATACAAAGTTTAAGCAATTGTCAATTTATAACTTTAAAACTATAAAGATAAACAAAAGCCAAATTACACACAACTTAAAATAAATATAGAATAACAATCAAAAGCAGAGTACTAATCATGGCAGAAATAAAAAGCATGAACTTGAATTTTCAACACGTAACTAGTTTTTTATTTCAAAAGTTTGGGATGGGAAAAATATGAACTCGACTCAAAAGGGTATCAGATAAGCAAAATCATCAAGCAAAATATTGAAGATGAACCAAAATGGTGAAACTGCGAAAACGGAGGTGGATGAATACCTGAGCGGAAACAACAAAAGACGAAGGGCGTAGACTCACGAAGAGAGAAGACGAAGTGCGATGAATTGTTGTGTGAAGTGAGAAGACGAAAGGCGATTAATTGTTTCGCAAAGAGAGAAGACATAGGGCGATGAATTTTTGCACAAAGAGAGAAGACAAAGGGCGATGAATTGTTGCTTGAAGAGAGTAGAGATCGCTTTTCTATTTACAGCGGCGACGAACACGATGGCCATAAGCTTCATTTCAATTTTAGGATTTTACAACATTGATACTAATTCTGATTTTAGGATTTTTAGATTTTGAGGTTTTGGTAGAATTAAAATTGAAAAATAAATTATAGTTACAGTGCACCTATATTTTTTAAAATCAGTTCAGTTAAAAAAACTGATTTTAAAATAAAGTTTGGGTTTTAATTTTTTTTGAACCGGTTTAGTTTAAAAAGAATTTGATTTGGTTCAGTTCTTTAAATCAGTTCAATTTTTGGTTTTTTTGTCCACTCCTACAATAAAGTGTGTAGTCATGCTTCTCTATCATACACCAATCACTAGATGTACTTTATACTTCCCTGCCATTGCTGTCAATCTATCCACCTCAAGACCTACAAAAGTTTAAGTGAAATATTTTGATAATAGAAAATAGGCAAATTCTACAGTGAGTCACTACTCTGATAGTTGATTCGTATTTGAAAACTGTTTAAAATTTTAACGACTATATGTTGTTTTATATAAGTAAAAGCTTATGCTCCTTGTCATTCTTATGATTGAGACGGTAACTTGATTTATATTTGTTTATTAAAATCAAAAGAAAATGATTGTTTTTGAAAATTAATTTTTTTAAACCAACATTAATTAAGTAATTGTTTAAATCATAAAGATTAAGAGGATTGTAAACTATTACACTCAAAGAGTATAATCGATTATCATAAGAATCGTACATAACTTTTAAACACTTTTCAATTGTAGACTATATATTGTATTAAAAAAAAAAATATTTTGAACATACATATTTGATATTGTATATATTTATCACCGTATTTATACGGTGAATAGTATTTAAAAATAATTATTTAACTTTTTTTAATAATTGAGACATTTTTTTTGTAACCTATATAAATTATTATCATTAATCATTTTGTATACTTCATTAACCACTAAATTATAAAATAATTAACCACTTATTTAACAAAATAGAAAAAACCATGTATTGATAGATACAAGTGCAATGTTGATGCACCGTTTTCTACTAGCAACCGAGTTGACATTGGTGTTTGCATTCCAGATGATAGTGAGAATTTTGTATTTGCTAAGACAGAATGGTTGCTACCTCTTTGCTCAATTCCCAAAGTTGAAGATCTTGGGTTGTTGTGTGCACTGAATTTGGATTCATGAGCTTAACCTTGAAACAGTAGATTTTAAGTTAGACTCTAAGATTGTTGTTCATAATTACTTTCAAACAAAGATAATATTTATGAATTAGACTATCATTTAAGATCGTAGAGTTATTTTCTTTCTTCATTTTATAAATTTTAAGATTGAATTTGTTATGAGAAAAATCAATGCGACAACTTATGTACTTGCAAGGATAGTTACATTCTAAGCTAGTCTCCATTTCTTTATCGATATCCCATATTATATTAATGATATTATTATTAATGAAAAAATATAAACTCTTTTACGTAAACAAATAATTTTATTAACCATTAAAATGTAAGACATTATCCATTGAGTACTGCAATTTAATGGTTGAAGAAGTATTCTAAAGTAAGTAATATCATATATTTTAGTGATAAATGAGATTAAAAAGTGATTAATAATATATACTTTAGTAATTAATAAAATATTTAAAGTGGCTAATAACATAAATCTTTAAAAAAATATTATTTGAAAAAAAAACCAACATGATATACAGGAGGCATAATCATTCTTGTGTCCACAACAACTTTGATAACTTAGAACCAATTGGTGGAAATTTTAGAGATGCAACTTTACATGAAAAGGGTTGCTCAAATTGCTTTGGACATGAGAATTATTAGGCCCGTGTATATTCCATTATTATTTTTTTTAATATTTTTTTAAAAATAATTTGGCCTCAAATTGTTAAAGGGTTGCTCAATCCAAATGACAAATGACTATTAGTAATTTAATAAAAGCTTAACTATAATTTTGAATTTATTTTTACCGATTATTAGAATTTATCATTTATTTTAAAATTTAATAATTTTAATCTATTTTATAATTTTTTTAACTAAAAATAAAGATTTATCATATTTTAAATGATGAGACATTCTATTTTGTGATGTGGAACTATCAATATGCATTAAATATCTATGTAATTATTTAGGAAAAAAAGATAATATTTTTATAAGTTAAAATTAAATATTTTAAAAGATTTTATTGTAATTTCATTAATATTAATTATTTAAAATTGCTATTTTTTAATTAAAAAATTCAAAAAACAAAAACAAAACTATAACTAAATCTTTAATAAACTAACAAAAAAATAAAAAATATCTA
>JBBPBT010001444.1:275254-288414 GCA_037974875.1 Cicer bijugum
TTTAAAAAAAAAAAAAACTTATAAGAGCCCCAATGACATCTACTACTACGACCAACACTAAGAAATTAAGTTTGATTTTGTATCCCTTAATTTAACTTATACCGCCCAAAATGTTAAAATTTCAAATATCTATTTAATTTTTATTAAATTAATGATTTAAAAAATTACTCTAAAATCTCAACTTCTCACCAAAATTTCTGATAATATTTTTTCCCAAATATCGCCAATAAAAATTTCCAATATATTATTTATACTATAGAAAATTTTACACCTTAAAATTTCTGGTAATTAACTTTACTCTACCGAAAATTTATGCCTTGAAATTTCCAGTAGTTAATTTCATTCTATTGAAAATTTCAAAATTTGAAATTTTAGTACGTATTATTATTATCTTTTTAGATTTTTTTAATCTTTTTTAATTGTTTTAACTTTTTTTTTTGAAGTAAAGATGAAAAAAATATCATTATGTATAGATTCGACTGAAGTATTTTTGAGCCACGAGAAGTTGTCATATCAAGGATAAGAGAGATTGACCGACAAAATCGAGTTTAATTGCTTTGATAGAGACCACAATGAGAGGAAGGAAGTCAAAATTAATTTTTCATTAAGATAGAGGTGAAAAATATAAGTCAGATAAAAGTAACTCAAGAACTTCAACTAAAATATGTGGTTGTCCGTTTAAACTTAGATCGACGTCAGCTCTCCTATTGGATTGTGTAGGAGGTCAAACTCGAGAATGTTCAATGGGATTTTTCGTTCCTCTGGTGCTCACTGAATATAGATTGAATATGAAATAAATGTAAAAAAAAAAACTAAAATTGTAAAAGAAATTTCAAGAAGGAATGAAATTTCTAGTAATTATTTTTTAATACCGAAAATTTTATTTTTAAAATTTTCGGGAGTTTCAACCAGAAATTTGACTATACATAATGATGTTTTTTTCATCCCTATTTAAAATAAAAAGTTAAAAAAATGTCAAAAAAATAAAATAAATAAATCCATAATAATAATAACTAGTGTGTAACCCATGCGTCCCACATAGACAATCCCATACACGAAAAAATTGACAACTTAAAATAGAAAAATCTAACTGTAAAATAATCTAAATACAAGTCACTTCAAATATAAAATCACTCTTATTTACGGATGGATGAGTAATTAACTGAATAATGATTTTTATTTTATTACTCAACATAGTATGTAATTTATAATATATGACATTTAAGAGTTCATATAAATTTTGCTTCATTGTATCAAATGGAAAAATATCCTTTATTCTAGAACTACTTGTTGAAGGCACATAAACTATGTTAGCTTTCTAAGAATTTGAAGCGGTGGTCGTTAAAGTATTGTTTGAAAAACAATTACTTTCAAAAAAATATTAAATCGTATTGTAATTGATTGTATACTTTTTTTAATTCACAAATAAGTTTTCAACTATGAATAGAAGGTGTTCTTTTTTCTCTCAATAAATTTTTTTCTTATTTTTTTAATTCGCCTCAAAAAATTATGTAATGGAAGTTTTATTTTTTTTCTTTAAAAAAATCTGCACAATGAGTTGGTTGTGAAGTGGTTGTGTTTTATTTTATTTAATTTTTAAATTATTTCTATTAATAGAAGGTGTATATTTGTCTAATCACTCAAAGTGACACTCATCAAACTTGCCAAAATACCATCTTTGCTTTATTATATTGTATAGATATGTACTAGAACTTTGAAAATTTAAAATTTCCAATAAAGTAAAATTTATTATTGAAAATTTTAAGGTACAAATATTCGGTAGAGTAAAATTAACTACAATAAATTTCAAATTTCAAAACATAAAATTTTCGTTAATATAAATAATGTATTGGAAATGTTGGCAAAATTTCCGACAAATAATTTTTACTATCGAAAATTGTGTGCCTTGAAATTTCTGATAATTATAAAATATGTACCAGAAATTTTAGTGAGAGGTGAAATTTTAAAATACTTTTTTTACCATTAATTTAATGAAAATTAAAGGACATATTTAAATTTTTAACGGATATAAGTTAAATTGAAGGGTACATGATCTAACTTTCTCGCCACTATTGTCGAATTTATCACTTTTTAAAATGGTCCAACCTTGAATTGCCAATTATCTATTATATTTCTTGTAAACATGAACTATGACAATTGATAAATTATACAATGTGTTTTGTTTTCTTCTTCATATTTTAACTTTATTTTTTTTAATAAATTATACAGTACTCTAAACTACAAAATAATATATATTATATATTTTAAAAATATTTGTAATAGATAAATAAAAAAATTTAAAGTTTTATTTTAAATTATTTAAAATTTCACATTTCTCAACATAAAAACGAATGCTATAAAAAAAATTTAGTATAAATGAGTGCAAACTCAATAAATTTATTTAATAAGCTCAAGCTCTCGTTCAATTTGACTCATAATAAAAAAATGAGAGGATTTAAGAACAAAAATTATATCAATTTGGTGAATGGTGATGGACTCGATACACATGCGTTGATACTTTTTTTTAGGATAGGCACATGCGTTCGTACTTTTCTTTAGGATAGGAACATGCGTTCGTACTTTTTTTAGGATAGGCACATGCGTTCTTACATGATATAATAATTAATGTTGATTTTACAATACTGGTCATAATTCATAAACTACTTATATATAAACACTTGTGCTATAGACTATAGTCATGGCAACGCACTCAATTAATATGAGTGATAGCATAAAAAGTGAAACAGTGACGCAAATGGAAATGAAATTACTTTCTAGAGAAACTATCAAACCTTCGTCACCAACTCCTCCTCACCTCAAAATATATCCACTCTCTTTCATTGACAACTATTATTTTTGCCATTACGTTCCAATAGTTTTTTTTTACAAACCTGACGAGGGTAGTGACCAAAATTTAAAAATATCACAACTTCGAAGATCTTTATCTCAAGTTCTATCCAAATACTACTCTTTTGCTGGTAGATTAAAAGATAAAATTACCATTGAATGCAATGACCAAGGTGTGTCATTTCTAGTGACTAAAATAAAAAGCAAACTATCAAAGATACTTCAGTACCCCACAGATATTTTTTTGAACCCTTTGTTTGCTGATGAATTGCAATGGAAAGACATAGATTGCAGTGGGGCTTTAATAGCCGTTCAAATCAACTGTTTTGCATGTGGAGGAATGGCTATAAGTATTTGCATGAGTCACAAACTTGGTGATGCTTCCACCCTTATCAACTTCATGAATGATTGGACTGTTATCAACCGAAAATTAGAAGACGAAGAAGAAGAAGGGGGGTTATTAATGTTACCATTTCCTTTACTTGATAGCGGAGCTTTGATTTTTCCACAAAGTAACTTACCTATTTTACCAGAACTTATGCATGTGTCAGAAAACATTAATGTGATGTGTAAAAGGTTTATATTTCAACCATCAATGATTAAGTTCATAAAGGAAATGGTAACTTCTAGCTCCATGCATTCTCCTACACGTGTACTAGTTGTAACTGCTTGGATTTACAAGCATGTGGTTTCCATAAATGGTTTAAATTTCAAGACAGCGTGGTTAAACATGGCTGTCAATCTTCGTAAAAGAATGGTTCCTCCATTGTCTGAAAAGTGTGTAGGGAACATAATTTGGTCCTTGTCTATGGTTTCTGATAAGAAGGAAATAGAATTAAAAGATTTGGTATGCAAAATAAAAGAAGAGTTATTTAAATTTTGTGACGTTTATCCAAAAATATTTAGAGAGAAAGAGAAAGATGGTTTGTCATTGATATATGAGGGATTGAAACAAGCTAATAAGTTAAATTCTGATAATCATAAAGTAATTAATTTTACTAGTTGGTGTAAGTTTCCAATATATGAAGCTGATTTTGGATGGGGAAAACCAACTTGGGTCACCACTATTGGTTGTCCTTGGAAGAATATAATAATTTTGATGGACACAAGAGATGGGAATGGGATTGAAGCCATTGTGAACATGGAAGAGAATCATATGGCCAAGTTTGAGCATGAGGTGGAGCTTCTTCAATATGCGTCTCTTAATTCGAGCAATGTTGGATATGATGCTTGATCATGTACTTTTTCTTTGTCAAGTTCTATCAATTTCTTCTTAATACTCCTTTTCGTTTAAGAGTTTTATTTGTAATATTTTTTTATCTCAAGTTTTATGTGTCTTTATATTATCAATGAAACATTAATTTTTTTTCTATTATATTTTTATTTATTGCATATCAATCTATTTAATTTTTAACTAACTACTATTAATACACTACGCGAAAAATAGAATTTTACAGTGTTTTTTTTTTTAAAATAAAAAATGCTGTTGAATTGAGTGCTGTAAAAAAATACAACAACACTTTTTAAAATAAAAAAACGCTATAAAATAGGTAGATATATTGTGCGCTTATTATGCACCTTTTACAACGCTTATTTGAAAAAACATCGTAAAAGGTGCACTCAATATATGCATTATTATGCACCTTTTACAGCGCTTATTGAAAAGAACGCTGTAAAATGTGCACTTAATACATGCATTATTATGTATCTTTTACAACGCTTATTGAAAAAAGGCTTAATTGCACTTTTGGTCCCCCTATTATAGGTGAAAATTGAAAGTAGTCCTCCTATTTTGTTTGTCCCCAGTTTTAGTCCCCAAACAGAATTTGAGGCCAAATTATGATGAGTTGTCATTTTTTTAATGACGTATCAATAAATAGGTGACGTAGCAGACGCTTACGTGGAATAAACTTATTATTATATTATTTCTGATTAAAAAATATAATTTTTATTTTAAAAAATCATTTTAATAATTGTGAAATATTTTTAAAAATATAATTAAATTGTTAAAATTAAATTAAATTAAAATAAAATTGCAGAATCCTAAGCAAAACCATAAAATCCCAAATTTGTATGAACATGTTTCAAGCTAAAGCCCCAAAACGTGTAATTGTTCCTATTCGTTTTCTTCATCATCATCTGATTCCGTTTCCAAGTTCGTGTTCGTGGATCTTCATGCAATATGAATTTAAGAGGGGAAGAAGTTCTTGTTGGCCCTGATTGTGTCTTTACATCAAGAAACTCTGAACTAAGAAAACAAAATTCCTATTGGCACAGTAGCATTGCAAAATTGTCAAGATTTTCTAATTCAGTTGCAGTTCGAGGTGATTCACGGTTTGATATGAGTGGAAACTGTAGTTTGAATTCACAGTGGCAAGAGGATCACTTTGATATGAGATATAGTCATTTGGCTAATGGTGAGTCCAATCAATTGCTGGATGGAACCAAACATTCTCGCAAGGAAGACTTCCATCTACTGGGGAAGGATCGTTCCATGGTAAAGACATTACTTACAAACACTAATTTGTGCAATTTTCTATTATTTTGGAGTTAGCATTACATGAACCTCTTAGAGAATATGGAAGAGATGAGTATGATAGATGTTGAGACTTGAGGGTTCAAAGGAACAGGAACAATTGCACGATTTGGAGCTTTAGGGTTCAAAGATTTGGGGCTTTAGCTTGAAACATGTTCATACAAATTTGGGGCTTTAGGGTTCTGCTTAAGATTCTGCAATTTTATTTTAATTTAATTTAATTTTAATAATTTAATTATATTTTTAAAAATATTTCACAATTATTAAAATGATTTTTGAAAATAAAAATTATATTTTTTAATCAGAACTAATATAATAATAAGTTTATTCCACGTAAGCGTCTGTCACGTCACCTATTTATTGACACGTCATTAAAAAAATGACAACTCATCATGATTTGGTCTCAAATTCTGTTTGGGGGACTAAAACTGGGGACAAACAAAATAGGGGGACTACTTTCAATTTTCACCTATAATAGGGGGACTAAAAGTGCAATTAAGCCTTGAAAAAAACGTTGTAAAAGGTGCACTCAATATATGCATTATTATCCACCTTTTACAACGCTTATTTGAGAAATAGTTGTAAAAGGTGCATTCAAAATATGCATTATTATGCAACTTTTACAGCGCTTTTTCAAATAAGCGCTGTAAAATGTGACATTTTACAACGGTTTTTCAAAGAAGCGTTGTAGAAGGTGCATTCAATATATGCATTATTATGTACCTTTTACAACATTTTTTTTCAAAAAGCGTTGTAAAAGGTGCATTCTTGTTTTAGTTTTATTTAAAAATATTGTAAATGAAATTTAAAAAAAACGCTTTTTGGTTTTTTATGGCTTTTTTTAGAAAGCACTA
The DNA here is from genome assembly GCA_037974875.1 of Cicer bijugum. Classification (NCBI taxonomy): domain Eukaryota; kingdom Viridiplantae; phylum Streptophyta; class Magnoliopsida; order Fabales; family Fabaceae; genus Cicer; species Cicer bijugum. The sequence goes on from JBBPBT010001444.1 coordinate 281,492, forward strand.
TCTTTTAATATTTTTTTTCAAAATCATTTTCATCCAGAATCAATTCACAATCAGTACACAACAACATAACTATATAACTTAACTTTATAACTTTACACGACAACAAAACTATATTCATATACATATTCAGATATTGTACAACATCACATATTCATATAACTACATATTCACAACTTTTCAAATGTTCCATATTCATATACATATAACTAACAGAATTACACATAACAAAACTAACTACCATATATTAAGATCCCTTGCAGTATACTATTTACCAGCAAATCAAATAATTTTCATTTCGATGACATACTGACACCAGTCTTCCTTTAATTCAATTAGATATTTCTCAGAGTATGTTGGACTAGAATTGTCAAAGTACTGTGCAATATAAAAACTTAACATAAATAAGTTAGAATCAAATATATACATAATTTATATATGAAAATCAAATAATGAAAATATCGTACCGTTTCTGGGATAATAGTTTGATTCCTATCAACAATCTCCTTCATGAATCGCAATATATAGTACTCACAATCGATGTTGTTAGTTTGACGAGGATACTATAAAATAAAGCATATAAGTCAATAAAATATTTGTGCATTGATTGTAAATGGAATTTTAAAGGCATATATTTCATATCTTTATTGGAATCCATGTGATGTTATTAACTTTTGCTTCGACACTGTAACACCTCTTTGAGCTCGAAAAACTTGTAAAGCACTATCGAATAAATAAATGTAATTATTATAGCATTAACAAACACATTATATATATATATACATGTAAGAAATAAATGAATATTACTTACGTGTCAAACATAGTCTTTGTATCAGAGTGATTGTTGTAATTGTCGTGCAAGAGATCTAAATAGTATATAACTTTAGAGGTTGCATTGATTGCAAATAGCACCAAATTGCCCTACAACAAAAAAAAATTTAGTTGACAATTTTGTTTACACAACTAATAAATTAAGATCTCATAAATTAAAAAAGATATAAATAAATAATATATAATTACGTACCCTGGATTATATGATGCAAGAAACAACTTATCCTTCTCTATATTTTCTAATAGGATATCTACAATGTATTTCTTTACATTCACTGGATTGAGTTTACACATCGAAAGCTTATGCAAAGACAAAAATGAAAATCTATTTGACAATCTGGGCGTGCACACCAACTTCTCATACAAAAACCTTTAATGAAAATTTCAAATTAGATTAATTACCAATAAATTAAATTAATTACCAATAAATCCAATTAAAAGTAATTTTTACCTAATATATAAGTTGATGACAGTAGCACTCAGCTCCTTATGGTTGAGAAGTTCGTATATGTGCTCCTTTTCAAGTAGTTCTTCATACTCATCTCCGAATATAGCTTTATTCATGCTTATGATACGTGAATCGTCGTTGCTACCCATATTCCTTTTTACTTGTATGTCAAGAAACGATCCATATTTAGCAAGACATGGCTGACTTATATTAGGAGCAACAACAACTGATTTTCCCCGATCCAGTTTTTTAGTTGCAACTATGACAACTTTATTACCCTCCAATTTTTGAAGTTTTCCAGCTTTAATTTTACCACCAACATCCAGTTGTGGTGTGGCAGCTTGTTTGTTGTGCGGGTGGTTTATTGGATTGAATATGAAAAAATGAGGTTAATTGTTAGTTTATTGAATCTGAAAAAATGACAAACCTTACAGAATAAATGTGACAAACCTTTTCTGGCGATATAACTGACTCGTTTCTGGGAATCTTCTTATCATTCCCTTTAGGCTTTGTCTAAATCTAAATATAAATGTGAAATTAAAGTTAACAGCGGAAAAAAATCAGCAATTAAATATAATCCTCCAATTAAATATACATATCAATTAAACATACATTTCAATTAATTAAACAACCTTATCAAGGACAACAAGATGTGTGGGCCATGCCACGTAACTACCAACTGCTTCGCTCAAAAACTTCATATTTGCATCATTGTCTAGTATAGGCAACGGTGCATTTGGTTCCAAAGCAATAACAGGTGATACTTTGACATGGCCTGCAGGGATCGGTGTGTTGTGCAATACTTCTCCCAAAGTATTGTACAATCTTCCTTTTCTGACCTTGCGATGAGTAAGGGAGGACAAGTATAGCACCTTTTACAGCGCTTATTGAAAAGAACACTGTAAAATGTGCACTCAATACGTGCATTATTATGTATCTTTTACAACGCTTATTGAAAAAAGGTTTAATTGCACTTTTGGTCCTTCTATTATAGGTGAAAATTGAAAGTAGTCCTCCTATTTTGTTTGTCCCCAGTTTTAGTCCCAAAACAGAATTTGGTTCCCCTATCTAGGGGTAAGTATCGCCTCATCACAATCCCACTACCAATTGAGCTAGCTCAATTGGTAGTGGGATTGTGATGAGGGGTACTTATCCCCTAGGTACCGGGCTCGAATCATTCGCTGGAGGGTCGAGATGTGACACCCTAAATCCCAAAATAATATATATGATAATCTATATCATATTCCTATAAAATTTGCAGCGGATAAATAAAATTATATTTTTAAGAAAATAAAAACTTTTGTAATTAATTTAATATATCATGTTTCTCAAAGTACACATGCAACAATTCAAATTTTTTTACTCAAATAAAGCAATTTAATCTCAATGAGCTTGATTTAAGTATAATTACTTGATTTAATTCTAAAAACTTACTCGTACTTCTAAGGTTTTCATACAAAAAATTGATTCAAATTAAATAAGTAAAATACAAATTTAAACCCTTATTCCCGGTATCACCTATCAGAGCGGGGTTCCTTCCAAACTTGAACTTCAAGACTCATTAACCTGTAATAATTGCGATTTTGCAAACGCAGGGCCCAGCCAGTCAAACAAAAACAACGAAGGAGGTGAGTTTTGAAATCATGTTAATAATATAACATGAGTAAGAAGAACACGCAAACAATCATAATAGAACTATATCATAATCACGTTACGATATATAAGTATATTTAATTAAATAGTATCATACTATAACATCAAAGTCACTTAAGTAAAATAATCATCTCATTATAATATGCATCAAGTCATCTGATTATTATTACCTTTGAAACACATCAATCACAACAAAACAATCACAAGGAAATGCAATGCTATGCATGAGCTTAGACTCTACTTCACAATGTGGTACCATTCTAACTCTGAAGTACTTGGTTAGGAGGCTTGATACTATGCCACCATCCTGGTGGACGGACAATTCAAATTGGCCAAGTCCTCATAGATCCCCTCAACTCAACCCAAGACACATACGTGACAATCGAGGTAAACGTGTGTTGCATGGTAGCTCCCGATATTTTGAGTGCTACCTCGAAGTCACCTAGGAATTCCCCACCGGAATACCTCCAAGGTCTAACAATCTTGCCTTAAGGCTCGACAGCAGACCGCCACGATCAGGCTCATTCAGTTGTACTTCCCCATAATCACTAGGCTTGTCAGGCCCTACCTATATGATGACAAACTAATCTCCACTTCACAAATTCACAATATATATTTTCTCCACTCGTTGGTATATAATACTCCATTAAAACCGTCATCTTAAACACAAATTGAAATCACCATTATTTAATCAACTATGAGGTTAATTCAATATTCTCATCACGGTTTAGAAATCACTATCATCATCATAACATAAACTCATCACAAATTTATAGCATCACTATTTTCAATCAAACATTATCACATAAACTTATCACAAATTTATAACATCAGAATTATTAATCGTACATCATCATCATCATATAAAATTATGACAACACATCCATATTTTGTTATCACATCACATAAACTCATCTAATCACACATATATATAAATTTAATTCGACACCCAATATCACAATAATATCAATATTATATCACACATTCAAATAAATTAAATCAATCAACACCCTACAAATATTTGCACATTAATTAATTTATCCCTCAAAGGGCTACTGCCATACGTAGCAATCCCGCATGAGTCGTTGGGAAATACGATTTTCCCGTTCATCTCACAATATATTATACTCATGAATTCAAACGCTCTCTCACCCCTTACCTTATTTTGACGCTTTCACACACAAATGTGATTCCACGAGAAAACAACCTTTGTCCTTTGGCTTTTAGTCCTTCAATTGATCTAACTCGACAATTTATGGGTGAATGTTAAATTAAATTATGAGAAGACACTCTAAAAAATAAATTTCAAAATTCGGTCAAGGAAACTTAGCATAAATCAGAAAAATAATTAGTGGATAATGTAACCACTTTTCAAACGATCGTTTTGACGTTGGTTTCACTCAAATCGGACTTACGGTGAAGGAGAACGGTTCAAAATAACGAATTCCACAAACAAAGAAGTCGAGTATTTTAGAGAGAAATTGAGGTTGTTAAAAATCTGGAAAATTATGTTTAATTGACGAGTTAAATGAATGAAATAATATACTCAAATTTGGATGAGAACGGAGAAACTTTTACGGAACAGTTATCGATCACCGATGTCAAACGGTTGTTGTTATTGTGTTTACTCTTTGGTTCTATAGCTGCCAGTCCAACTCCCTTCCTTTTTCTTTATTTTATTTTATTTTAGTAAAAATCAGGGTTCACAAGGTCTCTTTATTTATATTTTTGTTTTACTAATATTATTTTTATTTTGTTGAAAAAAAATTAATAATTATTTAATCTCCTTTTTAATATTCCTCCCAACACCATTTAATTTTCCAAACATTACTAATATTTTATAAATTAGAGTAATTGAAATAATTAATATATACAAAAACATATTACTAATGACTGAAACTTTCACATTTAAAATAATCTCTACAATTATACTTATTTGTCAAAATATTTATATTATAATAATACCATCGTATTAGAAAATAGTCAAAATTATAAAATAACTAGATATAACAACAACATTTTATGCTAATTACTAAATCATAATATATATATATATATATATAATCACAATTCCAAAATTAGTATATAAAAACAAAGAAAATCGAACACAATATTACTACGATTTCAAGATTATTATTTATAGAAATAATTAAAATAAGAGATACTTATAAAATTATTAAAATATAAATATGTATACATTTAACATTAGTCAAACATATAAGAAAATATCATATTAATTACCAACTCACATATACACTTAAAATCATATAAAATATTGTTCTTTAAAATATTACACTAAAATACTATTATTTTTAGAAAAATATATAAAATAATAAAATAAAATATTTATTATTTATATTGCTCGTTAAATTAATATCTATCAAACCAACACATCATAGAAAGCATCCATATAACAAAATTTACTCACAAAATTTATCAACATATATTCTAAAATAGTTTAACATCAAATTAATTATTTAAAATCTTTTTTAATTAATAAAATAATTTGTTATCAAATTTATGGTGTTACAATTCTCCCCTTGTTAAAGAATTTCGTCCTCGAAATTTGCGGTGAGTGAACTAATATCTAACTTACCACCCTCAAGATTCAGACTTAGTCTATAAATATATTTAAGACATTCAATCTCCAATTAAGCACAACATGTAGAAAATCAATTAACATAGCATGATATACTAACATGATAAAATAAATCAATTAAACACACAACATTTATCATTCAATTATGAAATAAAATACTTATCACATTTACCATTCATTTATAAAATAAAATACCATAGAGTTACTCACTATAATTTACATATAAAACATATGATATAGATTTTGTCAATAATAACGTAGTTAATTTAGTTTGGTTAAATGAAACACATTCTAAGTATGTTGTCAATTTAAACTATTTCTTTCAAACCAAATATTACCTGTTTTACTCCTTAAAATAAAGTCTAACTCATATCATGAAACATTTAACAAATTTAACTTTGGTCTGACAAAGAGAGTAACTTTTTAAAATATAAAACACATCTAACAACTTAATAACACTATAATAGAATTACAATCAATTACTCTATAAAAGCATATTATATATATAATAAAGGAAAAAAATAATAATGATAGAGATACTATTTTCCAATAACATATATTTAATAATTAAATTCACTCAATTGTTATAAGCAGTGAACATGTTTTTTTTAATTATTTAAAAATAAAATTAAAATGTACTTCTAACAAAATAATGAGTTATCGTTGTCTCTTTTATTGACGATGAGTCATCGGGGTAGCTAGTCCCTCCTACTCATGTAGTCAACTACTTAAGGAACTATAACTGCAGTCATTCAAATTCAAATATGAATAATTAAAAGTATCTTTAACGTGGTTCAGGAGTGCGAAGGCGGCACCACAACTCCTACTTCTTCCTTCAAGTTAAAAATTCAATTAATTACACATTCACAATAATTTATTTGTAATTTACTATTAGTTACAACAACAAAAGAAAGGCCACTAACATCAATATATAACCAATAATTCAATTGAAGGAATATAAAACTATTTAACATTTAGATCATGCTCTCGACTACTCTAATTCTATACATCAATTCCCAACAATTAGAACACTTGAAACTAAAAACAATTTAAATTTACATAATCATATACACATTCAAATAATTAACCCAAAAGTTAGCGCTAAGATTTTAAAAATGAAACGTATTCTCATAGAGTTCTAATTGCTCAAAATTAATCACGATTAAATTTTCTTTTGAATTAACCATCACTTAAAAGTTAGAACAAATGGAAGCTTATATAGATTTTCCAAGTAGAAAAAAGATAAATAATAATTTACTAGAAGATACAACAAATTACCAAACCAAATTGAATAAATAGTGCAAAAACCACTTTCAAGGTTACACATCATTCTAAAAATTGATTTTTTGACTTAATTTATTATTAAAAAATATCACTAACCATTTAGCACCAAAA
>JBBPBT010001444.1:300688-312704 GCA_037974875.1 Cicer bijugum
TTTAAATTAGTGAGCAAAAACATCCATAATAATTTTTAGTTATATAGAATTTTAAATTAAAATCTGCAGTAAAGAAAATAAAAATTGTCATTAGTTTTTTAGGAAAGTAGCGTTTGATGACACTTTAAACATTTAAATTTATCCTTTATTGAATATTTAATAGTTAAAAATGTCTTTTTTAGAGAAAACAATTAAATTATTTGTAAAAAATTCTTCATCAATTTTATTTGAGTCATGTCTTAACAATTTTTAATACTAAAAATATTTTATTTAGATTAAAATTGTTAAACAACACGAATAAATATATCAATTAAACTATAATTTTAGGACTTTTTTGTTACTCTTAATTGTTTATTAATAAATTTATTTGAAATAGTTAAGTGTACACTATTAGGATGGCTAAAGATAAGATTATTCTAATTTGTTCCAAAAGTTTATATCGCTTGGGGTATTCAAAGGCACCCAATGCAATGAGAGACTTTACCCTTGTCGGGATTGAACTGTGGTTTGATACATTATGTGAATCTAATTCCTTTTGCTATACATTAAATATTATTCTAATTTTGTTTTTTATTAGATAATTTAGTAGCAAGACCAAGAATCACACATATTAAGTGTGGGGAACCGCAAAATGAAATCAACACTTTTATATATCAAATGAGCTATATTTATTAGACATCATGTTTTTTTCTTCTTTTAATATACGGTAAATGTCAACAAGAATTACAAAAAGAACATACATAATAATAATAATATTTTAATAAATTGTTTGGATGTTCAAAAATATCCTTCAATTATCTTGACATCATATATATATATATATATATAAATATATATATTGTTCGTAAACTTCGTACTATATATCATAAAGAGGGTAGAAAATAGTTGATAACTTTGACAAGAATGTAGAAAGTAGAACGGTGACACAACTTCTAGGAGTAAACTTTGTGCAATACATTCTTAATTAATGGCTCTTATTTAATAGGTCGTTAAATACAAATTCCTTTATGAAACTGTCGTAACCGTCACCTTAAAAAAGTTTAGCCTTTACCCTCACAATCATACCTCTATCGCTACAATTAACATATACTTCCAATTTTGACCTTCTTTATGAACAACCAATATTTTTCACTCATCCAACCACTAACATTTTTCATCCAAAAATTTGGTGATTCAAGTTTTTTAGGAACATACATTTTTTTATTTAAAATAATTTGCGTTTCTATTTTGGTGTAAAATTCAATGGAGTATACGTATGGTTGGTCTAGAAAATAAAAGATCGTAGTAAAAAAACAAAAAAAAAAACACAAAAAATTGAAATTTTTAAGAAAGGGGTTGTTGGGTAGGGATATTGTGAGGATTGAGGGTAAAACTATATGATCATTGAAATGATAATTAGAGGAATAGAAGTTTATTTTAATTTAATTTTATTAGGTAGTTGTTCATTCACCCTAATGTTTACATAAAATGTAAAAATAAAAAATAAAAACAATCGGATTGAAGATTCAGGTAAACTCATTAACTTCATTTTTTACCATCAAATGGCTATTTTTATTATTGAATCTTAGATTCATATAAAACACCAAAAGTCGTGCCTGTGAGATGAACCATTGCCCTAATATTAACTTACCTATTGATATTTCCACTACTAATCCAATATCCAATAAGTTATCAAACCTCGTTTTTTTTTAAAAAAAAAAAAAAACTTATAAGAGCCCCAATGACATCTACTACTACGACCAACACTAAGAAATTAAGTTTGATTTTGTATCCCTTAATTTAACTTATACCGCCCAAAATGTTAAAATTTCAAATATCTATTTAATTTTTATTAAATTAATGATTTAAAAAATTACTCTAAAATCTCAACTTCTCACCAAAATTTCTGATAATATTTTTTTCCCAAATATCGCCAATAAAAATTTCCAATATATTATTTATACTATAGAAAATTTTACACCTTAAAATTTCTGGTAATTAACTTTACTCTACCGAAAATTTATGCCTTGAAATTTCCAATAGTTAATTTCATTCTATTGAAAATTTCAAAATTTGAAATTTTAGTACGTATTATTATTATCTTTTTAGATTTTTTTAATCTTTTTTAATTGTTTTAACTTTTTTTTTGAAGTAAAGATGAAAAAAATATCATTATGTATAGATTCGACTGAAGTATTTTTGAGCCACGAGAAGTTGTCATATCAAGGATAAGAGAGATTGACCGACAAAATCGAGTTTAATTGCTTTGATAGAGACCACAATGAGAGGAAGAAAGTCAAAATTAATTTTTCGTTAAGATAGAGGTGAAAAATATAAGTCAGATAAAAGTAACTCAAGAACTTCAACTAAAATATGTGGTTGTCCGTTTAAACTTAGATCGACATCAGCTCTCCTATTGGATTGTGTAGGAGGTCAAACTCGAGAATATTCAACGGGATTTTTCCTTCCTCTAGTACTCACTGAATATAGATTGAATATGAAATAAATGTAAAGAAAAGAAACTAAAATTGTAAAGGAAATTTCAAGAAGGAATGAAATTTCTAATAATTATTTTTTAATACCGAAAATTTTATTTTTGAAATTTTCGGAAGTTTCAACCATAAATTTGACTATACATAATGATGTTTTTTCCATCCCTACTTAAAATAAAAAGTTAAAAAAAGGCCAATAAAATAAAATAAAATAAATAAATCCATAATAATAATAACTAGTGTGTAACCCATGCATCTCACATAGACACATACACGAAAAAATTGACAACTTATAATAAAAAAATTTAACTGTAAAATAAATTTCGTCTAATCGTAAAATAATCTAAATACAGGTCACTTTAAATATAAATCACTCTTATTTACAGATGGATGAGTAATTAATTAAATAATGATTTTTATTTTATTACTCAACATAATATGTAATTTATAATATATGACATTTAAGAGTTCATATAAATTTTTCTTCATTGTATCAAATGACAAAATATCCTTTATTCTATAACTATTTGTTGTAGCTTAAATACTACATATAAATAATGTTTCCATTATAAAAACCAATTACAATACACATACAAATTATAATTATCGTTTATGTGTGAATTTGCTGGTTAATCTTCAAAAATCATTCATGAATCATTTGTGGATGTTTCACGAATCCTTTAAAATTGTTGATTCTGGCAACAATAGTCTTCATGAATCTTTGAATTTATTTGAATTTGCATGATATTTAACAATAGTTTAATTTAAACCAAAATAACAAAAATATTATGTTTGTATGAAACTTGATTCTCACTTTTTCCCAAATTTGAAAATTTTCACATTCTTTGAATTGGTTCCATCTTTGCCACTTTCGTGAATCCTCTTTTAAGAGGGTTTCAATCATCATCACGATCATATCGTACAGAAATCATAGAAATTGAAGTCGCATAAAGATCAACACAAAAATGAATAAATAATCTTTGGTAAAGGAAAATTAAAAGAGAATTGTGTATATATGAGATAATATGAAAGATAGTTATAAGGGAGACAACGAAAATGAGAGATTATTGAGGAGATAAATTTAACATAGGACGGTGAAGAAAAAGTTAAAAAAAGACGATGAAAAAAATGAAAAGTCTAAAGGCACATAAACTATGTTATCTTCCTAAGAATTTGAAGCGGTGATCATTAAATTCATAATGTGATGCATGTTCTAGGAGTTGAGTGATAAATTCATAAATTTTGCTAAACACGAGAGAAATTTTATAGAGATTGTGTGAAGAGAAAATTAAACTTGAGAAATGAATGCTAAGTGTACAAATGATGTTGTTGTTGTTTTTGTTTTTTTTTTTTTTAAGTAAGCAACCATGGAACATGATGAATATTTTGTAGTAACTGAAACTTTGAGAATTGAGTCTGATATGATTTGATAAATTGAGTTTAAATTTGATTTTAACTATACCAAATCTGAAATTAATTGTTGTTTAGACACAAACAATAAATTAAGTTTGGGGTTGTAATGTCTCTTCATCATATGCATATTTTTCATTGTTTTTATTATTATTATTTATCTTTAATCATTAGTTAATTTGAAAAGTTATTTGATATATTTTGTTGATTTTAGATCTTGTATTTAATGAAATGTTTATATTCTTATTTTCTTGTTTAAGTAGAGACTTTTCGTAGTTTTGCGTTGTTTCTTTATTTTAGTGCAATACTGAATTTTGGTGAGAAATCACTATAATCTATGTGGAGTATTTCAGCCATATCTGGAGTTGTAAATGTGCAATTGGAGTCAAATAAAGTACAAATAAAATCTATGATCCATAGCTACAACTTTCATGAAGACACCATAATCAAATTTAGACTCAAAAGAAGAGAAAAATGCAGTATATGGCAGTAAAATCTATGCCCTGTTGGGTGGGCTTACTCACCAAGTGGAACCCACCAATTTTATTAATATTATTATTATGATTGGAATTAATATTGTTATTAATATAGTATTAATGGACTTGACCCATGTGAGAAAGGAAATGAATTTAAAATCCCTAAGAAAGTCCAATACAGCCGAAGTAAGGAGAAAGGAAGAACAACAGCTAGATAAGAGAATAAAGGTTTGGTTCTGGTGGTGGTAACAGGTGTGTAACAAACTTGCTCTGTTTAATTTACAATTTTGATAGGTTATTTCTATCATTGAGTTTGTTATATAAATATATAGTTTGAGTAGTTTTATCTTCTCTGAAAGTTACTTTGGCATACCCACTTTAGTGAAAGATTGTTATTGTTGATTGATGTTCTATATTGTTATTAGGAAGACTCTGGTGTAGCCATTAATTATTATAGTAGAAGTTTTTACAAGACTAAGTCTCGTGGTTTTTATTCTCTCAATTTGAGGGGAGTTTTCCACGTTAAAATTGTATTTGTCTCATATTTAACTTTCTGCCAATTGTTACTGCTCTTGGAATTGTATTTTCTGTTTGGTCATTTATTTGCATAAGTGGGAGAAAAATATTACACATTATTGAGATAGTTATCTTTGATTTTTCCCAACAAAGTGGTATCATAGCTTGATTGATTTGATTTGTACATTTAAATGGAGAAGGGAAATAAAGGTCCCAATATGATTAAACACCACTCTTCTAATTACACACTTTGGAAAACTCTCATGAAAGATATGTTATATAGTAAAGATTTGTATGATCCTATTGAGGGTAACATTGTTAAACCCGCAGATAAATATGACGCTGACTGGAAGAAGATGAATAGAAAGGCAGTGGTGTTGATTAGTCAGTGGTTGGATTTGAGTGTATATCCACGTGTTGAAACTGAAATAGAGGCTAACAAGATGTGGGAAAAATTAAAAGATGTATATGAACGAAAGAATGTGCAAAATAAAGCATTCTTGATTCATAAGCTGGTGAATATGCAAAATAAAGCATTCTTGATTCGGAAGCTGAATCATATGAGTATTTTTTAGAATATAGTGAATCAGTTGACAAGTACATAAATTAAATTAGATGATGAGTTGCAAACGTTGTTATTGTTGAGTTCATTGCTTGATAATTGGGAAGTCCTTGTTGTGACGTTGATCAATTCAGCTCCAAGTGGAAAGTTGAAAATGTCAATAGTTAAAGAGAGCATGTTGAATGACGAAGCTCGAAGAAAGGAACGTGTCTTGATTGGTTCTTCCTCAAAGTCAGAAGCACTAGTTGTAGAGTCATGGGGGAAAAGTCAATCTAGAAACTTTCATAGACGCGACAACTTTGAAAGTTGTAGCAAGTTAAGAAGCAAGTCAAGGACTAGAAAAGAAGTGATATGCTATCATTGTGGCATAGCATGTCACAAAAAAAGAAATTGCAGGTTCCTTTAGAGAGATCAATCAAGGGAAAGGGATAAAGACAAAGAGAATAAAAATGCTAAAGATACAATAGCAGTTGCATCTATTAGTAATGTCTACATTGTTTGTGATGATAATTCCATAAACCTTGCATATCTAGATTCAACTTGGATTATTGATTCGGGTGTCTCATATCACGTTACTCCTAGGCGTGATTTCTTCTCATCTTATAGTGTTGCGGATTTTGGCATGGTCAAAATGGGGGATGAACGAGTATATAAAATTATTGTATGGTAGATATTTGGGTTGAAACTGGGATTGGTTCCAAGCTTCAATTGAAGAATGTTAGACATATTCCTAATATTCGTCTCAATTTGATTTCGGTGAAAGCCTTGGATATCGATGGTTATCACACTTACTTTGGTGGTGGTGGTATACGTAAAATCACTAAAGGGTCATTAATGGTTGCAAAGGAACAAAACTTCACTTCTATCTATAGGATACCTATGAAGTTATGCAAGAAAGAAGTGAATGCAATTAAAGATGCATCTTCTGATTTATGGCATATGCGCCTCTGTCACTTGAGTGAAAAAGGACTCAAGATACTTGCGAAGAAAATTTTTCTTCCTGTGAAATGTACGTCTCTAAACACTTGCACTCATTGTTTTGCTGGAAAACAACATAGAGTTTGTTTTCACTCCCCAAGTGGAACCCATCAATTTAATTAATATTATTATTAGTATTAGTATTAATATTGTTATTATTGAAAAAAAAGAAAAAAAATAGTAATAATGAGCTTGACCCATGTGAGAAAGGAAAGGGATTTAAAATCCCTAAGAAAGCTAAATAGTGCCAAAGTAAAGAGAAAGGAAGAACGAAAGCCAAAGAAGAAAACAAAGGTTTGGTTTCGATTGTGGTAACAGGTGTGTAGCAAACTTGTTTTGTTTGATCTACAATTTTGATAGGTTGTTTCTACAACTGAGTTTATTATTTTAATATATAGTCCGAGTAGTTTTATCTTCTCTAAGAGTTACTTTGGCATACCCTCTTTAGTGGAAGGTTGTTATAAAGTTGTTATTGTTGATTGATGTTCCCTATTGTTATTAAGAAGATTTTGATGTACCCATTAATTATTATAGTGGAAGTTTTTATTGGACTAAGTCCTGTGGATTTTATTCTCTCAATTTGAGGGAAGTTTTCCACGTTAAAAATCCCAACTTCACTTTGTATCACTTCTATTCCAAGAAAGTATCTCATTCTTCCCAAGTCAGTCATATCAAACTCTAACTCCATTAATCTTTTAAAATCATCACACAAGCTTCTATTATTTCCAGTAAAGATCAAATCATCAACATAAAGGCTAACTATCAAGATGTTACCTTCATTTTCCTTGGTGAACAAAGTGAGTTCACTAGAGCATTTTTCAAATTTTTCTTTTGCAAAATATGCCTCAATTTTGCTGTACCAAGCTCTTGGTGCTTGTTTAAGTCCATATAATGCTTTCTTCAATTTATATACTTTGTCTTCTCCTTTCTTGACAAATCCTTCAAGTTGTTGTACAAATACTTCCTCCTTAAGCTCACCGTGAATAAAAACACTATTCACGTCAAGCTGAAATACTTCCCATCTTTGCTAGGCTGCCAAGGCTAATAGTACCTGCACAGTATCAAGTCTTGCTACTGGTGCAAAGACTTTTGTATAATCTACTCCATACCTCTGTGATTATCCTTTTTCCACCAATCTCTGCTTAAACTTTTCAACTTTTCCACTTTCATTGAGCTTGGTTTTGAAAATCCATTTCACTCCAATAGGCTTAACTCCTTTTGGTGCATCAGTTAGTTCCCATGTTTTTTTCCTTTCAATGGCCTTCATCTCCATGTTTATTGCTTCTCTCCACTTCATGCTTTTGAAAGCTTCTTCGAAGAGATAAGGGTCACTTCCATTGAGGCAAGGATCCTTTCCATTTTCAACCATCATCACCATTAAGCTTTCTACTTCATAGTCTGTCATCCAAGCCGGTTTTCTTCTATTCCTTGCTGCCCTCCAAAAACTCTTGCTCAACATCATTTTCTTCATTTGTTGCTGACCTGATCTCGTGTAAATTGTTTGATGGTGCATCTTGATTGATGTCACAATTGTTTTCTTCTTCATTGTCTTCATTTTCTTCTTCTCTCCAAGCTAGAGCATTAGCTTTACACTCTTCTTCTGTTTTTTTCCAGTCCCAGCTCTCGTCTTCTTCAAAAACTACATCCCTGCTCACAATAACTTTCTTTGCAATGGGTCAAATAATTTGTAAGCTTTAGACTTATCACTAATTCCCAAAAATACACACCTTTTACTTTTATCATCTAGCTTGCTTCTCTTTTGGTCTGGTACATGAGCATGAGCTACATATCCAAGATTCGAAAATGGTCAACTTTTGGTTTTACACCACTCCATGCTTCTTCTGAGGTTACGTGAGCTACTGCTAAAGTTAGGCTTCTATTCTACACATGAACACACCATCTAACTGCTTCAGACCAAAATAATTTTGGAACTTGTCTCTCGTTCAATACAGACATTACTGCATTCATAATTGTCCTGTTTTCCTTTCGGCAACTCCATTTTGTTGGGGAGTATAGGCAGTTCTTTGTGGCCCTCCATAAGCTTTTCTTTGGTATTGTCTTGCTATGTTGTTCACCAATAATGAGACACGTAGTGCATATCTTCTTTGGAGACTTCAGGGAGGGTAACCCAATGACCATCGTATTGTCTGTGAGTGTACTGAGTCCTTTGTAATTAAGGTGCCCAAAGCGACAATCCCACAATTATGTTTGTTTTTCTGACTCCACTTCAGCTTGTAGACACATAGGATCTTTTGGTGCTGCAGAGACTGTTATATAGAACATCCTATTTCCCTTCATACTAGTGTGCATAATTAATCCTTTATCCGAATGAAATACTTTGCAAGTGCCATTTTGGATTAAAATTGCTAACCCTTTTTCTTGGAGTTGTCCTAAGCTTAGCAAATTGTTCTTAAGCTTAGGAACAAAGTAAACGTCGGATATTACCTGAGTAATGCCATTTATTTGCACACGCATGCTCCCTTTTGCCACAACATCCATTGTAGTATTATTCTCAAGCTTCACAGTTCTGTAAAATTCTTCCTCCATTTCTGAAAATCACTATTTATTTCCTATCATGTGGTTGCTGCAGCTAGAGTCTAGGAACCAAACTTCTTGTGTGGGTTGATGCAGCTCTTCATACACCATCAATAAGAGTTCTTCTTCTTCCTCCAGCTTCGCATAATTAACATTCTTATCCCAGTCAGGACACTCATACTGAAAATGGCCCAACTTGTGACATTTAAAGCACTCAATAATTGCTTTGTTTAGAGTTTGTCTTCCTCTTCCCCAGCCATGTCCTCCTCTAACTGAACCTCTACCTCCTCTACCTCTGATTGGTCTATCACCATTGGTTACTTTTAATACATGTTCTTCTATCTGAAATCCCTGCATTCTTTGCTCATGAACAAGAAGGCTGCCATGTAGTTCATCAATACTTAAGGTACTCAGATCATTTGATTCCTCTATTGAGCACACAACATAGTTGAATTTAGAGGTCAAAGATCTGAGTATCTTACTAACCACTGTACTTTGCTCCATTACTTCACCATTTGATTTCATCTTATTTACCACATTAAGAGTTCGTCCCAAAAAGCTGTCAATCTTCTCGCCTTCTTTCATGGTTAGTAGCTCGAACTCTCTTCTCAATGCTTGTAGTTGTGCTCTTTTCACCTTTGTGGATCCTTGATATTTTTGCTGCATGGAACACCATATTGCCTTTGAAGTTCCCTTGTCTAGAATTGTTTCTAGAATTTCTTTGTCAATAGCTTGAAACAAGAAATTCTTGACTTTCAAATATTTAAGTTTGGTCTCTTCCACACTCTTCCGTTGTGCTTCACTTGTTGATGGTCCAATTGCTGGTGTCGGGATTCCTTCTTCCATGAGATGCCACATCTCTTTACTTCGTAGAAAATTCTCCATCGTCATTGACCAATAATCATAATGGCTATCAAACCTTGGAATAGCCGGCTGTACAAGCTTTTCATATGTAGACATGCTTGTCTTTTGTTGTTTCTTCTCTTACACTCATGTTACACACACTTTGATCTCTTTGTGTTTCCCTTCTCACA
Source organism: Cicer bijugum (assembly GCA_037974875.1). Classification (NCBI taxonomy): domain Eukaryota; kingdom Viridiplantae; phylum Streptophyta; class Magnoliopsida; order Fabales; family Fabaceae; genus Cicer; species Cicer bijugum. Next base: position 310,671 of record JBBPBT010001444.1, read on the forward strand.
CACTCTCACTCCCCACCCAATATCAGGCCCCTTGTGGAGCTCTGATACCAATTGTTGAAACCAGAAATATTGCAAGTAACTCAGTAATATTGGGAGGAAATAACTACTTTATTCAGCAAGTGAAAGCAGGCTTATATATCCTTTTACAAAACAGGAATGAAAACAAATAGTCACGTACACATCATGACATTAAACTAAGAAAAATAATACTGCTCCTAAAGAATATGACTTCCCTAAAGACTAGGACTTATTATGCGTGTTAGATAACAAACTTTGACTAACACTTTGTACTTGGGAAGTGATGGGTCAAAGTATGTTAGTGGTCACAATCTGATCGTGGATGGAGGATTCACAATTGGAAACAATGGATTTTGTGTTTTTGAACAATCTGTTTAAATATGTGGAAGGTAAGTGTACGTATGAATGTAATAATGTCTTTCATGAAATAAAAAGATGCATGTAATGTGTTGGTACTGTAATCATTGTTGTTTTCAATGGCTTTTTAAAATGGAAATGAACATAAACATATAAACATAATATAGTGTACTTACTATTTCTACTTCTCATGTTAAAAGTAATGAAGTTATCATTTACTTCCTATTATAAAAGTAATTTCTACTTTGAAAAAAACATTATATATGGGCGTAATGCTTCCATGATCAACCTTATTCATAATTTTATGAATAGGATGAACCTAATTTTAAAATTAAACTATGTTGATCGTACTCATGAGATTGGTTTTTTCTTATTTGATAGTAATACATACATATTCATTTAATTTCTTGTGCTTTTCATGTATATATGCATTGTTCAATGTGCGATCAACCTTATATTTGAGAGTCACAAACGAGATCAAACAAAATAGATGGATTAATATGTTCTTTTTATGCAATTATCAAAGATTAATTAAGATATTATTTTTTATCAGGGATAAAATGACAGAGACAAATTTGGATCTTTACTCAAAATAATTAATTAAATTTCTAAACTTATGGAGGAAGCATCATATATGACTTTCTATATAAGAAGCCAATCAATCGTTGTCAACTTTTGGCACTAATACCATAATTGTGTCCTGAAGGAAGTATGAGATATCATGATATTTGACTAAGAGAAACCATATAAATAATTTGAACATCATAGCTTTTATTCAAAATCATAAGACGTCGAATATATAGATATTTTTACTTATATTTTTTTCAACATTTATTTTTTCAACCAAAAAAACCCCGACGTTTAGGGCCAAATAGAACAAGTAGCGCCGCCTCTCCTTTCTCTCAATAAAAAAAAAAAAAAAAAAACATAAGTTTTCTCCTTTTGGTTCATTTTTGGGGCCAAAATTATATCTTTAAATTATTTTATTTTGTCATTTTATCTAAATAAATGGACTTTCACATATACTTAGTTTTATTTTCGTGTTTATCAGGTATTTCGTTGTTTGAGTGCGACACTAATTTGTTTCTTATTATGGCATGATTTTTTTTCTCGTCTTGGTGTGATGTACAGGAAAAAGACTCTTTTTGCAAGTATCATATTTTGAGTAAAAAATTTATGGAGGTTACCATCAAATTAAACACACTCTCAATATTACATATGATTTGTCAACACGTGGATCTCACATTATTCTTAACCGTTGACCCGTAGAAATAATTAACTTAGTTGTTACGACTAAAATTTCGATTTAATTATCTCTGGTTAACTCATGAAATTTGTATGTGTATGTTAAATGTGTTTTTAGCTTTCTTAGTAATTAGATTTGATTGTACAATTTTAGATTTAAGTGTAAATGAAGCTTATTGTTCAATTAAAAAATAAAAATTTATTTTTTCAACTAACATAAAAATTCTAACTCACACTTAACATCAAAAATATATAAAAATAAATATCTAAAAATATCTTAAATAAATAAAAATAAATAGGAAATCTAACATACATGACCAAAGCTAATTGATACCCAATCTGACACAACATGATTAATAATTATTTTTGAGATTTTAGTATTTTCAATAATTTATTGTTTTTTTAGTTATTAAT
>JBBPBT010001444.1:325275-340374 GCA_037974875.1 Cicer bijugum
ATAAAATTAACGGTTAAATTAATTTAAAATATAAACTAACATAAAAAAAATTCTTAATTAAAATATATTTTATCAATTAATGTTAAATATATTTTAAAAATAGTAATTTAATTTTTTCATTAATTTAAAATTTATTAACTTATATATAATTTTTATTTATTTATCTATCTTATTTATATTAAATTAAAATAAACAAACTATTAGAAAGTAATGTTTGCAGCAGTTAGATACAAATAAAAAAAAACATTAAAATAAACATTTAGAAAATAATGTTGGCATAGTTATAAAGGTCTTCAAACTTTGTTAATGATAAATTGATTCGTTCTGTATAGTGGTTGCGGAGGGTTATTATACGTGGAAAAGGAAAATTTAAAACAACAAATTACTAATATTTATTAATCTAGTTGTATTAGTTGTATGTATGTAATAAAAATCATTTAAAAAAAATTAATTTTTGTTTTTATCAAAATTAAAAGAATTAGTTATATCTCATTATTTTGACATAAAAAGTTAAAAGAAATAATAACTTCAATAATTTTTTGGGATTGATGCACAATTCAAAATTTAAATTTTATTTAAAATAATAAAATATAAAAATAAAGTTAACGTTACTTTTGATTTATTATTCAATCAAAATTAATTTTAATCTTAATTTAAGTTTAATAAAATATAACGATATTTTTATATTGTCCATTTTACGATAAAAAATATAAAAATAATTTCATACTTATTTTACCATTAACTGACATATTATAATAATAAAATATATATTTTTTTTTGGTAAGTATATATTTAATTATATATTCTTAACAAATTTCATATGAAGAAAGACAAAAAAAATTGTACTGACAATTCTATTGTGCCCTCTAGTGTGTTTGTGTTTGGCTGTATGCGCGCTGCTGTGTTTGTGTATGTCGCTGCTACATTCTCTATTCTTGCTATTATGTGTGTTCGTCTTTATACATATATCTTGCTACTATTTATATGGTGTTCAACACTCTTCATTTTCATCACTATTCCCAGAACATTGATCATTTTCATAAACTCATATTCATACCCATCATTTTTGTCTACTAAGTAAAATCCATCTCAACTCTCAGCGCATTCTTCTGTTAGTGACAGATAGAGATTTAAAAACATAATCTCTTATACTTCCCAATATATGCTCGTATTCAGAGTCTTTCTTTCTTTGGAAATGCACCAGTCAACCCATATATTTTTTATGAATTACAAATCATTAAAAACTTTGGTAATCACATTTTTAACATTGATTAATGTGATATATGTAGTGATATTTTTTAACATGGTGGTCAAAAGGCCACGAAACAGATGCATTTTACCATGCTTCCTTCTTACCGCACTTGATGCAGTCGTTTCATATATATGTATCCACCATTTATCACCTCTAGCTAGTTACATATCTACAACGATCTAATTCACAGTTGAATGCATTGCTGTCATTTTAAAAGGGAAATACACTATAGAACAAATTAAAAATTTTAAAAATTTATGTACTACTGCACCAGCCGAAGTGGCTCCGGAGAACAACACCCCTGAAACAGCTGAAGTGCCTCTGCCAAACAATATCCCTGAACTAGCTAAAATGGCTCCGCCAAACAACATCCCTGAAACAGCTGAAGTGCCTCCGCCAAACAACACCGCTGAAACACAAAACAACACCCCTGAAACAGCTGAAGAGCCTCCGCCAAACAACACCCCTTAAACAGTTGAAGTGCCTCTGACAAACAACAACCCTGAAACACCAAACAACACCCCTGAAATAGTTGAAGTGACTCTGACAAACAACACCTCTGAAATAGTTGAATTGTCTCTGCCAAACAACACGCCTGAAACACCAAACAACACCCATGAAACAGTTGAAGTGCCTTCACCAAACAACACCCCTAAAAACACAAAACAACACTCCTAAAACAGTTAAAGTGCCTCCGTCAAACAACACACCTGAAACAACAGAAGTGCCTTCCCCAAACGACACCCCTGAAACAACTAAAGCGTCTCTACCAAACAACACCCTTGAAACACAAAAAAAAAAACCTAATATAGCTGAAGTGCCTCCGCCAAAAAACACCCCTAAAATAACTGAAATGCCTCCGTCAAACAACACCCCTGAAAGACCAAACAACACCCTTGAAACAGTTGAAATGTCTCACCAAACCACACACCTGAAATACCAAACAAAAACCCTAAAATAGCTGAAGTGCCACCTTCAAACAACTCCCCTGAAACAACAAACAACACCCTTGAAACAGTTGAAGTGTCTCCACCAAAAACACCCTTGAAACAATTGAAGTGTCTCCGCCAAACAACACCCCTGAAACACCAAATAACACCCGTGAAACAGCTAAAGTGCCTTTGCCAAACAACACCCCTGAAACACCAATCAACACCCCTAAAACAGTTGAAGTGTCTCGCCAAACAACAACCCTGAAACACGAAACAACACCCCTGAAACAACTGAAGTGCCTCCGCCAAACAACACCCCTGAAAGTAATGATTGCAGCAGTTTGGTACAAATGAAAAAACATTAAAATAAACATTTAGAAAATAATGTTTGCATAGTTATAAAGGTCTTCAAACTTTGCTAATGATAAATTAATTCGTTCTGAGTAATGGTTGTGGAGGGTTATTATGCATGGAAAGGGAAAATTTAAAACAACAAATTACTGATATTTACTAATCTAGTTGTATTAGTTTTATGTATGCAATATAAATTACTTACAAAAATTAGTTTTTGTTTTTATCATAATAAAAAGAATTAGTTACATCTCATTATTTTGACATAAAAAGTTAAAAGTAATAATAACTTCAATTATTTTTTGACATTGATGCACAATTCAAAACTTAAATTTTATTTAAAATAATAAAATATAAAAATAAAGTTAACGTTACTTTTAATTTATTATTAAATCAAAATTAATTTTTATCTTCTTTTAAGTTTAATAAAAAATAATGATATTTTTATATTATCCATTATACGGTAAAAAATATATAAATAATTTCATACATATTTTACCATTAACTCTGATATTATAATAATAAAATTTTTTTTTTGGTAAGTGTCCATTTAATTATATATTCTAAACAAATTTCATATCAAAAAAGACAAAAAAAAAAAAAATAGTACTGACAATTCTATAGTGCCCTCTAGTGTGTTTGTGTTTGGCTGTATGCGCGCTGCTGCATTTGTGTATGTCGCTGCTACATTCTCTGTCTTTGCTATTGTGTGTGTTTGTCTTTATACATATATCTTGCTACTATTTATATGGTGTTCAACACTCCTCATTTTCATCATTATTCCAAGAACATTGATCATTTTCATAAACTCATACTCATATCCATCATTTTTGTCTAATACGAAAAATCCATCCCAATTCTCAGAACATTCTTCTGTTAGTGACAAACAAAGATTTAAAAATCTAATCTCCTATACTTGCCAATATATGCTCGTATTAAGAGCCTTTCTTTCTTTGGAAATGCATCAGTCAACCCAGATATTTTTGATGAATTACAAATCATTAAAAACTTTGGTAAACACATTTTTAACAATGATAAGTGTGATATTTGTAGTGATATTTTTTAACACGGTGGTCGAAAGGCTACGAAACGGATGCATTTTACCATGCTTCCTTCTTATCGCACTTGATGGAGTCGTTTCATATATGTTTATCCACCGTTTATCACCTCTAGCTAGTTACATATCTACAGCTATCTTGTTCACAATTGAATGCACCGTTGTCATTTTAAAAAGGAAAGACACTATAGAACAAATTAAAAATTTTAAAAATGCATGTACTACATCACCAACCGAAGTGTCTCTAAAAAAACAAAACCCCTGAAACAGCTGAAGTGCTTTCACTAAACAACATCCCTGAAATAGCTGAAGTGGCTCCGCCAAACAACATACCTGAAACAACTGAAGTGCCTCCACTAAACAACATCCTTGAAATAGCTGAAGTGGCTCCGCCAAACAACATACCTGAAACAACTGAGTGCCTCAACCAAACAACACCCCTGAAACACAAAACAACACCCATGAAATAGCTGAAGTACCTGTGCCAAACAACACCCCTGAAATATCAAACAACACCCCTGAAACAGCTGAAGTACCTCCGCCAAACAACACCCCTGAAACAGCTGAAGTGCCTCTACCAAACAACACTCCTGAAACAGCTGAAGTGCCTCTACCAAACAACACCCCTGAAACAGCTGAATTGCTTTAGCCAAACAACACGCCTGAAACACCATACGAAACCCCTGAAACAGCTAAACTGTCTCCACCAAACAACACCCGTGAAACACAAAATACTCCTGAAATAGCTGAAATGCCTCCGACAAACAACACTCCTGAAACACCAAACAACACCCCTGAAACAGTTAAGTGCCTCCGCCAAATAATACCCCTAAAAAACCAAACATCACTCTTTAAATAACGGAAGTGCTTCCGCCAAACAACACCCCTAAAACAGTTGAAATGTCTCTGCCAAACAACACCGCTAAAGTACCAAACAACACCCCTGAAACAGCTGAAATGCCTCTACTAAACGACACCCCTGAAACAACTAAAGTATCTATGCCAAACAACACCCTTGAAACACCAAAAAACACCCCTGAAACAGCTGAAGTGTCTCCGCCAAAAAACACCACTAAAACAGCAGCAGTGCGTCCGTCAAACAACTCCCCTGAAAGATCAAAAAACACCCTTGAAACAATTAAAGTGTCTCTCCAAACAACACCTCTAAAACACCAAACAACGCCCCTAAAAACAGCTGAAGTGTCACCATCAAACAACACCTCTGAAACAACTAACAACACCCTTGAAACAGGTGAAGTGTTTCTGTCAAACAACACCCCTGAAACACCAAACAACACTCTTGAAATAGCTGAAGTGTCTCCGCCAAACAACACCTCTGAAATACCAAATAACACCCGTGAAACAACTGAAGTGCTTCCGCCAAACAACACTCCTTAAGCACCAAACAACACCCCTAAAACAGCAGAAGTGCCTCCGCCAAACAAAACCCCTGAAATAGCTGAAGTGCCTCTGCCAAACAACACCCATGAAACACCAAACAACACCCTTGAAACAGTTGAAGTGCCTTGCCAAACAACATCCTTGAAACACCAAACAACACCCCTGATACAGCTGAAGTGTCTCCGACAAACAACACCCCTGAAATAGCTGAAGTGCCTCTGCCAAACAACACCCCTGAAACACCAAACAACACCCATGAAACAGCTGAAGTACCTCTGCCAAACAACACCCCTGAAATGCAAAACAACACTCTTGAAACAACTGAAGTGCCTTCGCCAAACAACACCCCTGAAACACCAAACAACACCCCTGAAAGTAATAATTGCAGCAGTTTGATACAAATGAAAAAACATTAAAATAAACATTTAGAAAATAATGTTAACATAGTTATAAAGGTCTTCAAACTTTGCTAATGATAAATTGATTCATTCTGAGTAGTGGTTGTGGAAGGTTATTATACATGGAAAGGGAAAATTTAAAATAACAAATTACTAATATTTATTAATCTAGTTGTATGTATGCAATAAAAATTATTTAAAAAAATTAGTTTTTGTTTTTATAATAATTAAAAGAATAAGTTAAATCTCATTATTTTGACATAAAAAGTTAAAAGTAATAATAACTTCAATTATTTTTTGATATTGATGCACAATTCAAAATTTAAATTTTATTTAAAATAATAAAATATCAAAATAAAGTTTACTTTACTTTTGATTAATTTTTAAATCAAAATTAATTTTAATCTTAATTTAAGTTTAATAAAAAATAACGATATTTTTATATTGTCCATTTTACAATAAAAAATATAAAAATAATTTCATACTTATTTTACCATTAAATACGATATTATAATAATAAAATATATATATATATTTTGGTAAGTATACATTTAATTATATATTCTAAACAAATTTCATATGAAAAAAGACAAAAAAAAAAATTGTACTAACAATTCTATTGTGCCCTATAGTGTATGTGTGTTTGGATGTATGCGCGCTGCTGCATTTGTGTCTGTCGCTGCTACATTCTCCGTCGTTGCTATTATGTGTGTTTGTCTTTATACATATATCTTGCTACTATTTATATGGTATTCAACACTCCTTATTTTCATCACTATTCCCAGAACAGTCATCATTTTCAAAAACTCATATTCATACCCATCATTTTTGTCTACTATGGAAAATCCATCCCAACCCTCAGAACATTCTTCTGTTAGTGACAGACAGAGATTTAAAAACATAATCTCCTATACTTATCAATATATGCTCGTATTAAGAGCTTTTCTTTGTTTGGAAATGCACCAGTCAACCCAAATATTTTTTATGAATTACAAATCATTAAAAAATTTGGTAATCACATTTTTAACATTGATGAGTGTGATATATGTAGTGATATTTTTAACACGGTGGTCGAAAGGCTACAAAACGATGCATTTTACCATGCTTCCATCTTATCGCACTTGATGGAGTTGTCTCATATATGTGTATCCATCGTTTATTACCTCTAGCTAGTTACATATCTACAACTATCTAGTTCACAGTTGAATGCATTGTTGTCATTTTAAAAAGGAAAGACACTGTAGAACTGATAGCGTTTCAGCAAGTGTACTGAATCGTTGCAAGTAATAATAAAACGGTAGTACCGAGTGTCGAACTCAAGGATTGCGTTTTACTATTGAATTATATTTGATTACTAAAATTAAACAAAAAGGTTCCCAAGTTGATTGAAATAATGTTTGAAATTAACAACAATAATAAAATTGATCTTTTATAATGAGAAAAATGTTAGGGATGAGTTTCACTTCGAATCCAACCTTGGTGTCTAATTTGATCCTAGTTACTGAATTCCTTTATTGAATTATTACCGAATTCTCTTTATTATTCTTGCCCTAATGTCTTAGTGACAGAACCTTTAATTCCAAAGTAACCCCTAATTCCTTAGTAGATTTAAGATTAGAATTAAGCATTACCGTATAGAAATTCTCTTGTAAATTATTGCTTTGCAATTAATTTAATTGGTTTCATGACCTGCATCTATCCCTAGACTACAAATTCATGAATTTCTCATCTCAAGCATTCGTAAAGTCCACTTCCGTTTCAAAATACAAATCGTAGAACATTTTAATGTTGATCAAGCAATAAAAAGAATTAAGCACAGAGATGAGAAAAACAATTCAATAAACTCATTCATATAACTAGAAATCAAATCAGAAAAATAAGGGTTTCATCTGGTTACACTCATCCCTAACAAATAGGGTTTAGTTACTCATAGCAGAGATACAAAAGATAAGGATTAAAGAAGAATTACAAGAATGATTCATGGATGATTCTTGATAAAACTGCTTCAATGGCGTTAGAAACGGCTGTCTTTGAGTTTCTGTGCTAGGGCACAAGTCTCCCAAGTTCCCCAGAGTCAAAAAGATCCCTAAAACAGTAAAAAAAATAGCGTTTTTATGATTGCTGGTGCGCGTCACGCGCTCCAGGCGCGCAGGGCGCGCCCCGGGCGCGCGTTGGCAGTACTAAACAGCGGGAAATGCGCTCCAGGCGCGCAGGGCGCGCTCCAGGAGCACAGCATCTGCTGTCTGACGTATTTTGCATTTTTCTTATCTTTCGAGTCTGAATTTGGTCCTGGTGGCTTCATGAAAGTTGTAGATATGGATCTTAGATTTCATTAGCACTTGGATTGACTTCAATTGGACATCTAGAACTCCAGATATGGCTGAAATACTCCATATAGGTCATGTTGATTTCTCACCAAAATTCAGCACTGCACTAAAACAAAGTAACAACGCAAAACTACGAAAAATCTCTACTTAATTAAGCAAATAATAACAAAAACATTTTATTAAATCAAATAACTAAAATCAACAAAATATATCAAATAACTCATTAAATTAACTAATGATTAAAGATAAATAAGACTAAAATCAATAGAAATTATGCATATGATGAAGAGTCATCACAACCCCAAACTTAATCTATTGCTTGTCCCCAAGCAACAATTAATTTCATATTTGGTGCAGTTAAAAGCAAACTTAAACTCAATTTCTCAATTCAAATCAAACTCAATTCTCAAAGTTTCAGCTACTACAAAACATCCATCATACTCTATGGTTGCTTACAAAAATAACGAGGTTTGTACATTTTGGCATTCATTTATCAAATTCAACTCTCTCTTCACACAATCTCACCAAAATTTCTCTCAAGTGTTTAGAAGGGTTATGAATTTATCACTCAAATCCTAGAGCATGCATCACGCTACCATAGGCTTGAAAAAATTCTAGTTAGCAATCACAATGCAGCAAACACATACATTTTTGGAGGACTTTCGGGTTGTAATGGGGGGTAGGACATTTTGGGATAGTAGGCTTTATTACTTGGAGTTAGGCATATATTTCCCAATTATTCTACCATTTTTTTTCTTCACCTTTTCATTCTAGAGATTCTCAAACATTGACAAAAGAACCAAGAAGATATTATTTATCGTTTTTTTTTCTTTTTTTCTTCTTTTCTTCTTTTCTTCTTTTTCTTTTTTTTTTCTTTATTTACTTATTTTTTTTTGTGAGAATCACCACCCCAAACTTAAAAGGTTGCTATCCCATGAGCAACCCCAAACTTAGAATTTGATCAATACATAACAAAACTTTTCTACCTAACTCCAAGTAGGGTGATGTAATTGAAGCAATGTCTTTTTTTTTTCTTTTCGTGTTTGTGTTTTGTGATGTGGCTAGTAACCGAAATAAAGGGGCAAGGCTCAAAGGGGCTAGCAAAGGATAACATTTTTATAGGGTAGTTAGAAAGGCTCAAACGACCAAATAAAATTGCCTCAATGTATGCATAAATTACAAGTGATGCAAGTCAGAATTAGTGCAAGTTCTGAAGGGATAATACATGTCTGGATAATCACAGAGCAAAGAATTTAAGTGTTTAGGCTCAAAAGCTCATAGCTAGGATAATAAGAGAGAGTATAAACTATCTAAATGATGCCAAACATGCCACTACAAAATTTATTTAGTGTTTTTTTTTTAAATACGAGTTAGACTTCAACAACCAAGCAGTAATCAACAATGCATGAATTAGTGAAACTTATCGAATTGAGCAATGATATGAGCAAAGAAATATAGTTTAAATTTCAAAATGTCAAACATAAAACTTAAGACCAAATGCAAGTTGTTAATATTTCTTCATCATAGTGCACGTTTACACACAATTAGAAAGAAACAAATTCAAATAACAAAAATAAGATTGCAAAAAATAAAAGTTACCTCTACCTGTGGGTTGCCTCCCACGAAGCGCTTCTTTAAAGTCATTAGCTTGACGCCTCAACTATTGTCAAGGTGGCATATATGACAGGAAGAACACATCATCCTTCTTTTTCTTTTTGTTTGGTAGAAATTCCATGAACTTAAGAAATAAAAGATGTTGTTTCCATGTCCTTCTCAATTGGACATTGATGAACAAGGCATAGATTGAATCTCGAACTTTATCAATCTCTTCTTTTTTCTTTTCCTTGTTCATATTTTCCTCTTGCTTATCTTCTTCTACCACAACAACGAAATTATCTTCAATCTTCAACTTCTCCTCCATCTTCTCAAACTTAGCCACTTGCTCAAATAACCTCTCACATTGATTTTCAAATTTGTCAATTGAAACCATGTTATTCTTCATGAATTCAACCAAAACATTCGTAACGGGAAAGTCTTTATCATCCGATTCTTTGGATAGAATTTTAGGAGGTAGAATTTGTTCCCAATTTATCTTTTGAATGTAACACTCGATGTTTTCTGTAACTTTGAGAAAAAAGTCTTCATATTCTATTAGTTCATCAAGGTCATATAAACAACGTCCATTCTTATGTGCTTTTCGCAAAAGTCACATCTAAGAGGCTTCCACAGATGGATTTGAGGGTGATATCTTAAAAATGAATGGCTCAAGATTTGCCCCTCAATCATGCGACATATACCCGATATAAGACAAGTATCACACTCTTCATATAATTGTAGTAGAATATCATCATCATAATCTTCCATGCTCTACAGCGCATAGTTATCTCAAACAAAGAAGAGAAAAACCACTAGACATGACATTAGCAAGTTCAACAAATAAAAATAGAAAATAAAAGAATTTTTTTAAAAAATAAAAATTAAAAAAAAATAAAAAATTTTATTGCAGAGCAAAAATTTCAATTAAGTAAATAAATTAAATTCAATAGTGATATGGCAATCCCCGGCAACGGCGCCAAAAACTTGATAGCGTTTCAGCAAGTGTACTGAATCGTTGCAAGTAATAATAAAACGGTAGTACCGAGTGTCGAACTCAAGGATTGCGTTTTACTATTGAATTATATTTGATTACTAAAATTAAACAAAAAGGTTCCCAAGTTGATTGAAATAATGTTTGAAATTAACAACAATAATAAAATTGATCTTTTATAATGAGAAAAATGTTAGGGATGAGTTTCACTTCGAATCCAACCTTGGTGTCTAATTTGATCCTAGTTACTGAATTCCTTTATTGAATTATTACCGAATTCTCTTTATTATTCTTGCCCTAATGTCTTAGTGACAGAACCTTTAATTCCAAAGTAACCCCTAATTCCTTAGTAGATTTAAGATTAGAATTAAGCATTACCGTATAGAAATTCTCTTGTAAATTATTGCTTTGCAACTAATTTAATTGGTTTCATGACCTGCATCTATCCCTAGACTACAAATTCATGAATTTCTCATCTCAAGCATTCGTAAAGTCCACTTCCGTTTCAAAATACAAATCGTAGAACATTTTAATGTTGATCAAGCAATAAAAAGCATTAAGCACAGAGATGAGAAAAACAATTCAATAAACTCATTCATATAACTAGAAATCAAATCAGAAAAATAAGGGTTTCATCTGGTTACACTCATCCCTAACAAATAGGGTTTAGTTACTCATAACAGAGATACAAAAGATAAGGATTAAAGAAGAATTACAAGAATGATTCATGGATGATTCTTGATAAAACTGCTTCAATGGCGTTAGAAACGACTGTCTTTGAGTTTCTGTGCTAGGGCACAAGTCTCCCAAGTTCCCCAGAGTCAAAAAGATCCCTAAAACAGTAAAAAATAGCGTTCTTATGATTGCTGATGCGCGTCACGCGCTCCAGGCGCGCAGGGCGCGCTCCAGACGCACAGCATCTGTTGTCTGACGTATTTTGCATTTTTCTTATCTTTCGAGTCTGAATTTGGTCCTGGTGGCTTCATGAAAGTTGTAGATATGGATCTTAGCTTTCATTAGCACTTGGATTGACTCCAATTGGACATCTAGAACTCCAGATATGGCTGAAATACTCCATATAGGTCATGTTGATTTCTCACCAAAATTCAGCACTGCACTAAAACAAAGTAACAACGCAAAACTACGAAAAATCTCTACTTAATTAAGCAAATAATAACAAAAACATTTTATTAAATCAAATAACTAAAATCAACAAAATATATCAAATAACTCATTAAATTAACTAATGATTAAAGATAAATAAGACTAAAATCAATAGAAATTATGCATATGATGAAGAGTCATCAAGAACAAATTAAAATTTTAAAAAATACGTGTACTACTACACCAATCGAAGTTGCTTCGGAAAACAACATCCCTGAAACAATTGAATTGCCTCAGCCAAACAATATCGCCAAAATAGCTGAAGTGCCTTCGCCAAACAACACCTCTGAAACACAGAACTACACCCCTGAATCAATTGAAGTGCCTTTGCCACACAACACCCCTGAAACAGCTGAATTGCCTCCGTCAAACAACAAGCCTGAAACACCGAACAACACCTCTGAAACAGCTGAAGTGCTTCCGCCAAATAACACCCCAAAAACTCCAAACAACACCCCTGAAACAGCCGAAGTGTTTCCTCCAATCAACACCCTTGAAACACCAAATAACACCCCTAAAACAGCTGAAGTGTCTCCATTAAACAACACCCCTGAAATAGGTGAATTGCCTCCACCAAACAACACCCCTAAAACACCAAAAAATACCCTTGAAACAGTTGAAGTACCTCAGCCAAACAACATCCCTGAAACACCAAAAAACACCTCTGAAACAGTTGAAGTGTCTCCGCCAAACAACACCCCTAAAACACAAAACAACACTCCTGAAACAGCAGAAGTGCCTCTTCCAAACAACACTCCTGAAATAGCAGAAGTGCCTCCGCTAAACAACACCGTTGAAACTGCAAACCACACCATCGAAACACCAAACAACACTCCTAAAACAACTGAAGTGCCTCCGCCAAACAAAACCCCTGAAACACAAAACTACACCCGATAAACAGCTGAAGTGCCTCCGCCAAACAAACACCCTTGAAACACCAAACAACACACACTAAAACAGCTGAAGTGCCTCCGCTAAACAACAACCCTGAAATAGTTTAAGTTTCTCTCCCAAACAACACCTAGGAAACAGTTGAAGTGCCTCCGTCAAACAACACATCTGAAACAACAAACAACACCTCTGAAACAGCAGAAGTGCCTCAGTCAAACAACACCCCTGAAACACAAAACAACACTCCTGAAACAGTTGAAGTGTGTTTGCCGAACAACACCCCTGAAACATCAAACAACACCCCTAAAACAGCAGAAGTGCCTCCGCCAAACAATACCCCTGAAACAACTGAAGTGCATCCGTATAACCAAACCCCTGAAACACTAAACAACACACCTGAAACAGCTGAAGTGCCTTCGCCAAACAAAACCCTTGAAACACCAAACAACATCCCTGAAACAACTGAAGTGTTTCCGCCAAACAACACCCTTAAAACACCAAACAAGACCCATAAAACAACTGAAGTGCCTCCGCCGAACAACACCCTTGAAACAGTTGAAGTTCCTCCGGCAAACAACACTCTTGAAACACTAAACAACACCCCCTAAAACAGTTGAAGTGCCTCCTCCAAACAACACCCCTAAAACAGCTGAAGTGCCTTTGTCAAACAACACCCCTAAAACACCAAACAATACCCCTGAAACAACTGAAGTGCCTTCGCTAAACAATAACCCGAAAACAGCTAAAGTGCTTTCGCCAAACAACACCCTTGAAACAGCTGAAGTGCCTCCACCAAACAACACCCCTGAAACACCAAACAACACCCCAAAAAGAGCTAAAGTGCCTTCGCAAAACAACACCCCTGAAACACCAAACAACACTCCTTAAACACTGAAGTGCCTCTGCCAAACAACACCCCTGAAACAGTTGAACTGCCTCGTCGAACAACACCCTTGAAACACCAAACAACACCTTGAAAACAACTGAAGTGTCTACGCCAAACAACACTGCTGCTGAAGCTGAAGTGTCGGATCATGAGACTGACGAAGTTGGATCATTGCACTCATCTTATCACTTTGCAACTGCTGACGGGATTGGATCATAGTCTCCAAGCAGTCACAATGTCATTTATCCTACCTAAAAGGGTCGTTTAATGCAGCACAACCTATCTACTTGTAGCTGAAGCAGTGGTTGGATCATAGGGTATGTTTGGATTAGAGGCAGAGTTTAGTGTCCATATTTTTTGCTGGATCATAGGATATGTTTGGATTAGAGTTAGAGTTTAGTGTCCATGTTAATTTTGGATTAGAGTCAAGTTATTAATAGTAGTTTTATGGTGTTTTTCTTTCATTTTGAGCTTTTTTTATTGGTGTGTTTCTTTTAATAATCAACATGTGTTTTAAACCTAAACGAAATTTTAAATCTCAACTTCAATGACAATTTTAGTTTATGTAATTCAAATAATGAAAAAGAACCTTTAATTTAGTTAAAAAGAATAACCCCAATTTGATTTTATCAAAAGGATGATAAATCTATCGTACAAATTAAATAAGTTAAAAAAAATTAAAAAAAAATATAAAAAAACAAATAAAGAAAATGAAAATAAAAAAACAAATATAAAAAAGTTAAAAAAAATATTATGCACAATTAATTTGTTAGGCTTGACTCTCTAAATGTCCCCAGCAGAGTCGCCAGCTGTCGCGGCCTAAAATTTCGAGTTTTTTCTCGAACTCAATGGAGTTGCCAATAAAATTTATTTTAAAATAGGGAAAATATTGGGAAACCCTTAAAAATATAAAAAATATAAAAAATGGTCTTTGATACCAAATTTTGAATTCGGGAGTCGATTATGCGTAGGGAAGGTATTAGCACCCTACGACATCCGCTAAAAAACGGTTACCTATAATTAATTGTGCAAAATTATATCAACTTAAATATACTTATTTTTTATTATTAAATATGAATATAAATTATTTTTATAAATGCGATAAAAACGTATTTAAAAGAGTGAAAAAAAAAGTTTTTATTATTGTGCTTGACAAGAGTGTGATCTTGCTCCTACGTATCTCCCGGTGCGATGGAGAAATCAAAGCTATGTAGTTCTTGGTAGAAAATGCGGATGCGTTGATTGCTTTTAAATAAATTGTATTTTAATTTTGACAAATATAAAAAAAATAAACTTGTTTGATTTGAATAATTGTCTCAAAATATGAATTTTAAGACGATCGAATTGTACAACTCGTGTCTCAAAATTTAAGGAGTAAAAAGATGTCACATCTAATTTAATCCTCTTAAGAATATCTTATTTTTTTATTTTTAAATTGAGTTTCAAAATCAACAAATAGTTTAATTTGCGTTTTAACAACTCCATGATTAAAACATATAATTAATTAATTTAAAAAAAGGTTAATTTTAGATCCATTTATTTATAAAAATAAATTTTAGAATTATCAAAATATAATTGTATTATGCAACTCTAGGATTAAAAGATTTTATTTTTTAGTTAACTTTTAATAATTTTTATTTATTTATAATTTTTAATTTATTAATTTATTTGTGAAGATGAGATTTAGAACTACCAAGTTGTCACAATTTGTGTTCTAATAACTCAGATAAACTGTCACATCTAAATAATCGAATTGTTTAAAAAAAATGATTTTAAATTATCTTAATTATAAAAATGAGTTTTAGAACCATCAAGTTGTACAACTTGTGTCCTGACAACTAATAGGTTAAAAG
>JBBPBT010001444.1:340531-356341 GCA_037974875.1 Cicer bijugum
AAAAAAAAAAAATCAACAGAGGAGTAATAAATATATAAAAACAAATCAAACTAAAAAAGTAATATATAACAACAACAATAATAATAATAATACTACTACTACTACTAATAATAATAATAATAATAATAATAATAATAAAAGCTAAACCTAACCTAAATAAAGGAAATGCAACTCTTACCCTAAAACCAAACAAAGCGCCGTTGCCAACACATGAAGGAGAGGAACTAATCGCAGAGCAAAAGAAAACCAACGTAGAAAGAAACTATGCAGAAGAGAAACAACGCAGAAACTAAAAGGATCTAAGGCAAAAAGCAAAAAGACTGAAGCAGAAGAGAAACAACTCAGAAACAAAAAGGATCTAAGGCAAAAAAGCAAAAAGACTGAAAGATTCAACGAAGATGAAAGGTTTCATTTTATTTTTTCTATATAACAACGACAAATTTCATTGATTAATAACTCATTTGATATACAATAAGATGAAAATAGATACTTGAATTGTTCTTCTACTTGTTTTTTTTTCCTATTCCTCTGCCTATTCTTCCTCTTATCTTTTAGTGTTTTTTAAGTGTTTTTTAAGTATTTTTTCGTGTCTTCCTCCTTTTTTTAGAAATTTAGAATCTGTGTTTTGTCTCCTCCTCTTTTCTGTTTGTTCTTGATTTTTTTTTGTCTCTATTTATAGGCAAAACAGTACATATTTATTTCTTTTAGATAAATAATTTTGCATTGTTTCACACTAATACAAAGAAAATAAAAGTTTGTTTCCTTTGTCAAAGACTGGGTTTGCTGATTGGAAAGCAAAAACAGGGACTAATTTGTATATTTCTGTTAATAAAGGTAAAATATTTATTAAATATATTATTATTATTATTAAAATATTTTTTAAATTATTGGGACAAAAATTAAAAATAAAAGTAAAATGATTTGACATAAAAAAAATGATTAAAAATAAATAAAATGACTAATACCAATGGTTTAGGGAAGTAAATAAAAAAAGTCTTCGTCTTCGGATTAAAAATAAATGAAGTAGATCGACATAGATTGCTTACCGGAATAGATAAAATGAGATAGATAAAATGATCTCGGATTGTTTACCGAGATAAAATGACATAGATAAAATGATGACTAAACCAAATATGAATTTAAAATTTAGAATGTAAATAAAATGAGATAAATTTGTTTTATTTTTATTTTTATTTTTTTAAAAAGTGCATGTATGTGGTAATTACAATGCAAACGTAAAATGAACAATGTGACACAAAAGTTGTTGAATATAAATAAAATATACACATAAGATATGCATGATTAATTCATTATGCATGATATAAGAATTTGTTGAGTATAAGTAAAAATATGAGTGAAGATGCATAAATCATGTGTGAGTTTTTTTTGAAAAAAATGTAAGACGCATGCAATGAAGATAAATTCTTATTTATTTATTATTTTTTAGTTCCCCCGATCCTTATGCGACTTTACACACTTATGAGATTCAATGGATCAACGACGATAACAATGATGACTCTAGTATATCTTGTGTAATCACTTTTTTCTTGAGGTCAATCAAATGTGCATTATTTAAAATGCTTATCCTTCAATTTTTTATACAGCCATATATCTCGAGCTCCCATGTATATATTTTCAAGCGTCAAAATATTTAAGACTTTTATATTTTCACATATTTCTAATTCCCATATTTATTATCATAAAATAACATTTTAAAATACTAGAATAAATCAATCAATGAAACTGAATTAATTTAGAAACAGTGTAAGGTACAACATTGAATGACATCATTGGAAAATATACATTCGTTATATTGAAAACAAAACTAATGAGACAGGGGTTACAATGTGGTGAATGTGTTTAGCTTTAGTTGGAGAGATAACAAACGCTAGTCATTCTTGTAATTTAGAACTTCTAAAAATAATAACTGACACAGTTTGAAATGCTTGATCTTTTTGTTATCCCTAACTTTTGCATGGACTGCTCTTCCAAGTTTTCAATCCATCGGGATGCTCTAATTTTTGCCTAGGTTGCCTTTTCAGGTTTTCAACCTAGCGAGCCCAGTTTTTTTTTTTTTTTATGCATAATATTTCTTAACTGCATCTGAGTTTACTGGAAGTGGAAGCTCATCTCCATCCATTTCTGCGAGTATCAGAGCTCCCCCAGAGAAAGCTTTTTTCACAACATATGGTCCTTCGTAGTTCGGAGTCCACTTTCCCCGAGAATCCTTTTTTATGGGCAATATTTTCTTTAACACTAAGTCTCCTTCTCGAAACTCTCGAGGACAGACTTTTTTCTCGTATGCTTTTTTGAGTCTTTTCTGATATAGCTGACCATGACACAAAGCTATCATTCTTTTTTCTTCTATGAGATTCAAATGGTCATATCGTGATTGAATCCACTCTGCCTCCTCTAGTTTTGTTTCCATAAGGACTCTGAAGGAGGGAATTTCAACTTCAATGGGAAGTACCGCTTCCATTCCATACACCAACGAGAAAGGAGTTGCCCCTGTTGAGGTACGAACAGAGGTTCTATAGCCATGTAATGCAAATGGAAGCATTTCATGCCAATCCTTATATGTCTTCACCATCTTTTGTATGATCTTCTTGATATTTTTGTTTGCTGCTTCTACAACCCCATTCATTTTTGGACGATATGGAGAAGAATTATGGTGCTGAATTTTGAAACTATCACATAACTCTTTCATCATCTTGTTGTTCAGATTAGTCGCATTGTCAGTGATTATCTTATTTGGCAAGCCATATCGACAAATCAATTCTCTTTTAATGAATCTGACAACCACACTTCTCGTCACATTGGCATAAGAAGCAGCTTCACCCATTTTGTGAAATAATCATTAGCTACTAGGATAAATCGGTGTCCATTTGAAGCCTTAGGCTCAATGAGTCCAATAACATCCATTCCCCACATTGAAAATGGCCATGGTGATGTTAAAACATTCAAAGAGGTGGGTGGTACATGTACTTTATCAGCATAGATTTGACATTTATGACATTTCTTTACGTGACTAAAGCAATCGGACTCCATGGTCAACCAATAGTAGCCAACCCTTAAGATTTTTCTTGCCATTGCGTGCCCATTTGCATGAGTTCCGAAAGAACCTTCGTGAACCTTTTGGATGATTTTCTCTGCTTCTGCTTTATCCACACATCTGAGGAGAACCATATCATGATTTCTCTTATAAAGCACATCCCCGCTTAAGAAGAAGTTCATTGACAATCTCCTTAAAACTCTTTTGTCGTTCTCTGAAATACCCAATGGATATTCTTTATTCTTAACATATGATTTGATGTCATAAAACCACGGCTTGCCATCAAACTCTTCTTCTATTGATAAGCAATATGCAGGTTTATCTCTTTGTTGAATCTTTATGATTGGCACGTCTTGATTAGTGGTTATTTTGAACATTGACGACAAAGTGGCCAAGGTGTCAGCTAACTGGTTTTCTTCTCGAGGGATATGGTGAAAAGTAATCCTCTCAAAGTGTTCTGTCAATTCTTTGATATGGGTGTGATACGGAATCAATTTGGAATCTCGCGTTTCCCACTCTCCTTTCGTCTGATGGATGACCAACAATGAGTCTCCATATACCTCAAGAAATTTTACATTTGATTCGATAGCTGCTTTAATGCCCATAACACATGCCTCATATTCTGCAATGTTGTTTGTACAATCAAAACACAACATAGCCGTAAATGGAGTGAACTGGTTCTCAGGGGAAATCAAAATGGCTCCAATTCCATGCCCCAACGCATTAGAGGCACCATCAAACACCAACATCCAATTTTCTTTATCAGATGATTTGGTCTCTTCACCTAAAGTCATTATGCCTTCATCGGGGAATTCACATTGCATTGATTGATAATCTTCTATCGGTAGTTGGGCCAAATACTCTGCTAGTGCGCTTCCTTTGATAGATTTTTGTGTAACATATACTAAATCGTATTCTGATAACAACATTTGCCAACGGGCAATCCTTCCAGTAAGAGCAGGTTTCTCAAAGATGTACTTAATTGGGTCCATTTTAGACACCAACCAAGTTGTATGACATAACATATATTGCCTCAATCGACGAGCAGCCCATGCCAATGCGCAACATGTTCGTTCAAGCAATGAATACCTTGTTTCACAACTGGTGAACTTTTTGCTCAAATAATAAATAGCATGTTCTTTCCTACCATATTCGTCATGTTGTCCCAATACACAACCCATTGACTCCTCAAGTACTGTTAAGTACATAATAAGCGGTTTCCCATGAACTGGAGGTACTAAGACGGGAGGTTTTGACAAGTACTGCTTAATCTTTTCGAAAGCCTTTTGACAATTATCATTCCACTCAACTTTTTGGTCTTTGCGCAATAATTTAAAAATTGGCTCGCATGTAGCGGTGAGATGCGATATAAACCTCGCAATGTAATTCAATCTACCCAAAAAGCCACGAACTTCTTTTTCTGTGCGTGGAGTTGGCATTTCTTGTATTGCTCTTACTTTATCTGGGTCCACTTCTATCCCTTTTTGACTAACGATAAACCCCAGTAATTTGCCTGATCTTACACCAAAGGTACATTTAGCAGGGTTTAAACGGAGTCTGAACTTCCTTAGTCGCTCAAATAACTTTCAAAGGTTAACAACATGATCTTCTTTGGTTTGAGATTTTGCAATCATATCATCCACATAAACCTCTATTTCCTTATGCATCATGTCATGAAACAAAGTTACCATTGCTCTTTGATAGGTTGCCCCGGCATTCTTCAATCCAAATGGCATCACTTTATAGCAGAAAGTTCCCCATTGTGTGATGAATGTAGTTTTCTCCATATCTTCGGGAGCCATCTTGATTTGATTATATCCTGAGAAACTATCCATAAAGGAGAAAATAGAGTATTGAGCAGTGCTATCCACCAGGACATCAATATGAGGCAGAGGAAAATCGTCTTTAGGACTAGCTTTATTTAAATCCCGATAGTCAACACACATTCGAACCTTTCCATCTTTTTTTGGAACTGGTACAATATTAGCCACCCATTGAGAATATTTTGCTACTGCTAAGAAACCAGCATCAAATTGCTTTTTGACCTCATCTCTAATTTTAAGTGACATATCAGGTCTCATCCTCCTCAATTTTTGTTTAATTGGAGCATATTCAGGCTTGAGTGGTAGCTTGTGTTCAACTATGTTAGTATCTAGCCCAGGCATATCCTGATATGACCATGCAAAGACATCCACATAATCAAATAAAAGTTTAACCAACTTTTCTCGTTCACTTTCTTTCATAGACATACCAATTTTAACTTCTTTCTTATCATGTTCACTCCCTAGGTTGATCACCTCAACATGTTCTTGATAGGGTTGGATTATCTTAGCTTCTTGTTCAATTAACTTTTCTAGTTCTGGGGGAGGCTCACAATCATCTTCACAATCCTCATTAGCGTGATTAATCAGACGTTCAAAATTACAAGAAAGGGTTCTAGCGCTGCCATTTTCAACATATTCGTTTTCGACTCTGCATTGTTTAAATTAAAGGGAAAAAAATGAATAAGGATTGTCCAAAAAAAAAAAGAAAGAAAAGAGAAAGACAAAACCAGTTGGAGAATTTAGGAAAATGCATTTATTTATAATAAGTACGGAATTGAAATACATATGCCCTAGTTAATTATCCTTATAGCCTTGGGCATAGCAAAAGGAGTAAAAAAAATACATAATTACTTTGAACATGAATTAACAAACACGGGAAACTCGAGGATCTTCCAATTGTTGAGACTGGTGTTTGGAGAATAAGGGTACACTAGCTTGAGGGTGTCATCATCAACATGATCCTCTTCTGTAACAGCCACTTGATGAGCATATATTATTCCGGCACTTTGAAAAGTTTGGCGAATGTCACAAATAGGAATCATCTGTGAATTCGGTGTCCAGTTTTCTCTTTTTCCCTTCGCAGCCTTCTCTTTATCAGCTTGAGTAGGTACATATCCCAACCCGTACCTATTGTTCTTTTCTGCTATTTCTATCAACTTTCCCAAATTAACAAAAACTCCTTCTTCCAACATAGATTTGGTAAACTTCAATGATGTGGTAGATAGTTTTGGTTCTTTTAAACGATATTCTTCACCCATGACGACGACATTGGCAATTTCTAATACTTGAAAGGAAGTCTCTATGGCTTCCTCCGTGTTTTCAATGTAGCCTGTAGAAGATAAATGACTTACTATCATATCTTCTTCCCCAGATATTATTATCAGTTTATTGTTCACTATAAACTTTAGCTTTTGATGGAAGGTAGATGTCACTGCTCCAGCAGCATGAATCCATGGTCTCCCTAAAAGACAACTGTACGCTGGTTTAATATCCATTACTTGGAAGGTTATCCCAAAGATGTGGGGTCCGATTTGAATTGGCAGGTCAATCTCACCAACAACTTGTCTTCTAGATCCATCAAATGCTTTTACCACCAAAGCACTAGGCTTCAAATAGGCTCCCTCAACAAATAGTTTTGACAGTGTTGATTTAGGCATGACATTTAATGATGAACCATTATCTATTAGCACTCGTGCAAGAATATGATCGTGACACCTCACAGAGATGTGTAGTGCTTTATTATGCTCTGTCCCTTCAGCTGGTAATTCATTATCACTAAAACTCAGGCAACTACTAGCAGTGATGTTACCGACAACTCCATCAAACTGATCGACGGTGATATCGTGAGTAACATGGGCCTCATTTAAAACTTTCATTAGTGCTCTTCTATGTGCTTCAGAGTTTAATAACAAGGAGAGAACTGATATCTCGGAAGGGGTTTGATTTAGCTGATCCACCATTTTATATTCACTTTGCTTGATAAACTTCAAAAATTCATTAGCTTCTTCTTCAAATACCGTCTTTTTACTGGTCTCTTGTCCTTTTATGGCATGATACATATCTTTTTTCCCTTTTTCCCCATGAACCTCCTTTTTCCTAAGTTGTTCAGGAGTGTATACTCGACCACTCCGAGTCATTCCACCAATCCCTCAGATGTTAGTGACATCAATTCCTTTAGGTTCACAACCATCACTTGGTTGATGATTGGCCAAATAGGATGTGACTTCGTATTTCCACGGTACTGCCTTGGTATTTCCATAAGGAAAAGGGATCGGTGGTTGCACAATTATTGCATTTGGCTTGCTAGGAGTTGGCTTAAGATTTTCCTTTTTGTAGAGAATTTCCAATGGTTTTGGGAAAGATATACTACTTTCCATACATGATCCCATGGTGAACACACGACCATCTGTTGCATATTGGTCTATCCCATCTTCAATGACATTGACAGAGGCATCCCTGTGGCCCGGTAAAGGATTACTCCCTATGTTGGGACCGTCTTCCTTGAAGGTAAGCCATTTGGAATTAATCAATTCTTGTACTTTAGATTTTAGGGCTTGACAATCTTCAATGGAATGCCCAACGGCTCCTGCATGATATTCACATTTGGAATTCGGATTATACCATTTTGGAAATGGTGGTTCAAGAGGTTTCATTGGTCTTATGACTACCATTGAATTTTGAAGTAAATGGGGCAACAATTGGCTATACGTGACGGGAATTGGATCAAAACGGGTTATCCTTTTTTCTCGATTGATAGGTGGTCTATAGAGATTTGAGATTGGGTTCTGGTTCCATTGATTTTATGGGGAAAATGTGGTAGGTGGTGGTTGATAAAAAGGTGGTCTTGAAGGGTGATATTGAGAGTATGGAACTTGTGTAGTTGCGGCCACATATGGATAAGGGATGTAAGGAGTTTGTGGTATCGGGGGCTGGAAATTTGGGGGTCGATAAGAATTGATGGGTGGAAAATAGGAGACTCTAGGGCTTATCATTACAGCATTGGCATCCCCCTCTCTCTTTTTTGTGAATGTCGGTTGGGGTCGTTTCACGCTAGTTGCTGCATAGACGATCTTGCCACTCCTCATCCCGCTTTCTATCCTTTCTCCTATCATGACAAGGTCAGAAAAATTTGATGATATACTCCCTATCATCTTGTCGTAAAAAGGCGACTGGAGAGTATCCATAAACATACCCACCATTTCTCATTCAGATAATGGGGGTTCTACTTGTGATGCCATTTCTCTCCACCGTTGTGCGTATTCTTTGAAAGCTTCGTTGTCCTTTTTTAAGGAATTTTGCAATTGCATTCTATCAGGGGTCATGTCAATGTTGTACCTGTATTGCTTCAAAAAGGCATCAGCTAGGTCTTTCCATGAACGAATTTGATTTCGCTCAAGATGCATATACCAACTTAACGATGCCCCACTCAGACTGTCTTGGAAAAAGTGAATGAGAAGTTTATCGTTATGAGCATGAGATGCCATTTTTCTGCAATACATAGTTAGATGATTTTTAGGACATGTGTTTCCCTTGTATTTTTCAAAGTCAGGAATCTTGAATTTGGGAGGGATAGTCACATCAGGAACCAAGCACATATCGAAAGCTTCGAGGCCATAAACATTATACCCCTCAATAGCTTTTATTCTCTCTTCTAAGACCTGGAATTTTTCCTTTGATTGTGTATCATCCCTAATGTGAGGTTGATGCCAATTCCCATTAGCATCAAAATTGGGTACTTGGGGTGCAATATATGGAGTATTTTCTGAGGGTAGAGTGTTTTGGGGATTTAAGTGGTATGGGTTGTTTTCCATGGGGTTGACGACTAAGGGTGGAGTATAACCGGGTGGAAGACCGTACATAGGAAATTGTATAGTTGTTGTACGAGGTTGTTGGATAGTCGGTGTAAAGCCTGGTGGGTGAGAAGGAGTGGTTTGTTGTTCTTCATTTACAGCCGGAGGATTCTCATCTATGTTCCCCTTCCTTGACAAAGCTTGTATAGCTTCTAAGATTTGATCAACCTTGTTCTTTAATTGGTTGACATCCATTCTCATCACCTCTTGATTTTGCTCAAGTTCTTCCATGATCTTTGAGTTTGCACGAGTCCGATAAGGATGTCGGGGAAACAGCTTTATTGATTTTTTCTGTTTTTTTTTTAAACAATAAAAGATTTATGAGTATGTATTAAACATGAATGGAATGCAATTATTATCTCCTTTTTTATGTGGATGTTGGGGAATCATAAGTCTTGCACGAATTATTAATGAAAGAAGAACATGGGAATTGATAAACAAAACAGCAAATCCTTCATTAATGAGAAAAAAGTACATTGCATTTAAATTAAAAAGCTACATCGATTATGGTATTTCAATCATATTTTCCAATAGGACAACCGATTTTCTCCTCCAATTCTTCTACTAAATGTTTGCAATATTCGACGAACTTGTAGACTTTGATTGGAGTATTGAGTGGGTGCATGATTGCATCAATCTCTCTTAAGTGTTTTGGAATTTTTATGATTGCCTGATTAGCTAGCATGGCCAATTTTGAGAAGCAATCTTTCCAATGTTTTCCTTTATCTTCCAACTCTTTATAAATCTCTTGATTCTTCAATTGTCCAAGCAACACCATGAAATGCTCCTTCCAATATATGGTTTCATCCTTCAAGTCATCATAGATCTTTTCTTGATAATCAATGTAATTCTTCAACTCACTAGAAGTTTCCATTTCTGTTTTTAGTGCATCTTGGTGTTTTGAGAGTAATTCTTCAATTTCTTCTTTCTGTTGCCTCTCATCCCTTACTTGACTCTCGTATTTAGCTACCATTTCTTTTAGTTGTTTCTTTAAATCTTCAAACTCTTTTTTTACCTTCTTCTCAGAGCTTGCTGATTTTGTCCACAACTGCTTCCACGTGTAGGCTTCTTCAATAGCCGCATTCTTTTCTTCATTTCGCACATCTAACTCTTCATTTGCACCTCTCAAACAAATTTGTGTGTCAAGTTTATTTTCTTTTTCAGTTTTCAACCTCTTGTTGCTTCTTTCAATAAATTGACTTTGACATGTGTTTTCTGATCGTAAGTTCTCGTTTTCTTGGGAGACTTGTTCTAACTTTGCTTGTAGCTCTTTTTTCTCCTCTTCAGATTTTAACAATGATGCTTTGAGCTCTTCTATTTCTTCACTTGTAACAAAGGTGGCTTCAGGCATATCCTGATCACTTGAGGCTGTATTGTGGAAAGGCAGCTTGATTTCTTGGACTCTTTTCTTTATCCATTGTTGATAGGGTTCTTTTGTGCTGCAACTTCTACACCTGAGTATTTTTCCTTTTCTAATGATCAACTCCCAAGCTCGACTTATCCTTCTCAATATTGGTGGGTCTACTATACCCGTATTGTGCAAAACAAAAGCCTCTAATGACCTATCATCTGGTTTATCCAACATGGGGTAGCCAAGTTGTCTTAGAGCTACCATTGGATTGTAATTAATACATCCTTTCGTTCCCATGAGAGGTACATTTGGAAAATCTCCGCATCGGCATATTACCTCTTCCACTCCTTGTTCTCTATAATACCATGAAATTGTATCCCCAGTAAGACTAGCTATACTCTGCGCCCATTCACGATTACTCTTAATCCCAACATGATACCCTTTCTTGAACATGTGAGACACAAACCAAGTATATAACACTGGAACACAACACAAAATTGTTCCCCCCTTCTTCTCATGTCGCATGTGCAGAGAGTAGTATACATCAGCAAGAATCGCGGGAACTGGGTTTTGTTTATGTTGGTTAAAAGCTAAGAATACATTTATGACAGCAAAATCTACAAAGTTATCAAAGTTTGGGAATATAACAATACCGTAGATAATGAGGGCCAAAACATCTATAAAAGTACTCCATTCTTCTCTATCGGCTAAATCTTGGCACTTTTGCTCTAGATATTTTCTTGAAAACCCATGAATAGCCCCTTTTTCCTCTTTTGTACTTGCCAACTCTCTTATGTCGATCTTCAACACTTCAGCAATTGTTTCCAACTTCGGTGGTTGCCCAGTATATCGATAAGGATTTCCTCTTTCCAAGGAGTAACCCAATATTCGTTCAAATTCCTCTAATGTTGGGGCCAATTGAAAATCTTGAAAAGTGAAACATCTTAAGAGAGGATCATAATACTGAGCCAATGCTGTGAGGGCACCTATTTGCACATTTACTGCCAAGAGATTTAGGATCTTTCCATATTTGTGAAAGAAACTATCACGTTGTAATGTTTTCATTTGATTGCTGATGTCTCTTAAACTTTTCAAATCAGGTTGCTTGAACTTTAAAAGTAAGGTTTTCCTTTTTTCCGATCCCATTGTCCACTTAAATAACACGTGACTAAGATTTGTATGATTCCCCAAAAATCCTGAAAATTTATGCAAAATGCTATTATGTTTTATATTTTTTTTTTAGAAAAAGAGAAAAAAAATGTCATGAGGTATGAATGAAACTAATATATATATAAACTCTTGAATATATGAAATAATTTATTGGTTTTTTATGGATATTCTTACAATGAAAGGGTCTATTGACTGATGTAGTGAAATTCTCACAAGGGAGGTTCTATGGTTCTAAACATGGTTCCTAGAGCCAATAATCCTATTTTGGAAAATTGTCAATAATAATAGGTAAACTATTTGGAGTGACAATAACCTCAACAGAATCAAACTCTAGGTGAGATCTTCATGCTAACCAAACAGGATGTACATCCAGAAGGCTACCACTACGCAATCTCGAATCTAAACTTAAGTTTTGTTCAAACCCGGGTATAAGGTTCCACTCATAAGTGTGTGTCTTAATAAAAGTGTAGGCATTGAATAAACATAATTCAATAAATCCATAATATTAACAAAACATATACATACACAAAATAAATAGATAAATAAAATAAAATAAAAATGATCTACTAGCTTGAAAGAATATTATAATGTCAGCTAATATTTGTTAAAAATAATAATAAACACATAAAGAAAATGAAAATAAAAAAACAAATATAAAAAAGTTAAAAAAAAAAATATTATGCACAATTAATTTGTTAGGCTTGACTCTCTAAATGTCCCCAGCAGAGTCGCCAGCTGTCGCGGCCTAAAATTTCGAGTTTTTTCTCGAACTCAATGGAGTTGCCACCAAAATTTATTTTAAAATAGGGAAAATATTGGGAAACCCTTAAAAATATAAAAAATATAAAAAATGGTCTTTGATACCAAATTTTGAATTCGGGAGTTGTATAGGGAAGGTATTAGCACCCTACGACATCCGCTAAAAAACGGTTACCTATAATTAATTGTGCAAAATTATATCAACTTAAATATACTTATTTTTTATTATTAAATATGAATATAAATTATTTTTATAAATGCGATAAAAACGTATTTAAAAGAGTGAAAAAAAAAGTTTTTATTATTGTGCTTGACAAGAGTGTGATCTTGCTCCTACGTATCTCCCGGTGCGATGGAGAAATCAAAGCTATGTAGTTCTCGGTAGAAAATGCGGATGCGTTGATTGCTTTTAAATAAATTGTATTTTAATTTTGACAAATATAAAAAAATAAACTTGTTTGATTTGAATAATTATCTCAAAATATGAATTTTAAGACGATCGAATTGTACAACTCGTGTCTCAAAATTTAAGGAGTAAAAAGATGTCACATCTAATTTAATCCTCTTAAGAATATCTTATTTTTTTATTTTTAAATTGAGTTTCAAAATCAACAAATAGTTTAATTTGCGTTTTAACAACTCCATGATTAAAACATATAATTAATTAATTTAAAAAAAAGGTTAATTTTAGATCCATTTATTTATAAAAATAAATTTTAGAATTATCAAAATATAATTGTATTATGCAACTCTAGGATTAAAAGATTTTATTTTTTAGTTAACTTTTAATAATTTTTATTTATTTATAATTTTTAATTTATTAATTTATTTGTGAAGATGAGATTTAGAACTACCAAGTTGTCACAATTTGTGTTCTAATAACTCAGATAAACTGTCACATCTAAATAATCGAATTGTTTAAAAAAAATGATTTTAAATTATCTTAATTATAAAAATGAGTTTTAGAACCATCAAGTTGTACAACTTGTGTCCTGACAACTAATAGGTTAAAAGACAATAAATCCAATTAGTTTTTAATAAAATATTTCTCTATATATTTAGCAGATTTAATATTTATTATAAATATTAATTGAATTTAATATATAAAATAAGACTTATTTAAAAATAATAAAAATGAATGAAGGTTAAAAATATAAAGCTTATAATGGACCAATGACTTTAAAATCCAAAAAAATAAAATTTATAGGTAATCATAAAAAAAAAATCAACAGAGGAGTAATAAATATATAAAAATAAATCAAACTAAAAAAGTAATATATAACAACAACAATAATAATACTACTACTACTACTAATAATAATAATAATAATAATAATAATAATAATAATAATAATAATAATAATAATAAAAGCTAAACCTAACCTAAATAAAGGAAAGACAACTCTTACCCTAAAACCAAACAAAGCGCTGTTGCCAACACATGAAGGAGAGGAACTAATCGCAGAGCAAAAGAAAACCAACGTAGAAAGAAACTATGCTGAAGAGAAACAACGCACAAACTAAAAGGATCTAAGGCAAAAAGCAAAAAGACTGAAGCAGAAGAGAAACAACTCATAAACAAAAAGCATCT
Organism: Cicer bijugum; assembly: GCA_037974875.1. Classification (NCBI taxonomy): domain Eukaryota; kingdom Viridiplantae; phylum Streptophyta; class Magnoliopsida; order Fabales; family Fabaceae; genus Cicer; species Cicer bijugum. The sequence continues at coordinate 354,129 of JBBPBT010001444.1, forward strand.
AAGGCAAAAAGCAAAAAGACTGAAAGATTCAACGAAGATGAAAGGTTTGATTTTATTTTTTCTATATAACAACGACAAATTTCATTGATTAATAACTCATTTGATATACAATAAGATGAAAATAGATACCTGAATTGTTCTTCTACTTGTTTTTTTTTTCCTATTCCTCTGCCTATTCTTCCTCTTATCTTTTAGTGTTTTTTAAGTGTTTTTAAGTATTTTTTCGTGTCTTCCTCCTTTTTTTAGAAATTTAGAATCTGTGTTTTGTCTCCTCCCTCTTTTCTGTTTGTTCTTGATTTTTTTGTCTCTATTTATAGCCAAAACAGTACATATTTATGTCTTTTAGATAAATTCGAGTTCTAAATTTTGCATTGTTTCACACTAATACAAAGAAAATAAAAGTTTGTTTCCTTTGTCAGGAGGTTGTGTATGAGGTTGTGTATGTGTGTGAAGGAGAGGAAGCGTATGAAACATGATGTGTTTGGTTAGGTTGTGTATGCGTGTGAAGGAGAGGAAGCGTATGAAACATAATGTGTTTACTATTTTGGGTTTGCTGATAGGAAAGACTGTCTTTGCTGATTGGAAAGCAAAGACTGGGTTTGCTGATTGGAAAGCAAAAACAGAGACTAATTTGTATATTTATGTTAATAAATGTAAAATATTTATTAAATATATTATTATTATTATTATTAAAATATTTTTTAAATTATTGGGACAAAAATTAGGTACTACACAAACCAATCAAGAGAAATGATGTATCTCTCTCCAAATTCTCTCTCACCCACTTCTCTTTCACCTATTCCACCTAAATCTAACATACCCTTAATACGAGTAATCTTGGACATGATGCATGATTATGTGCTTTCTTGTCGAGTTCTATCAATTCATTCTTAATACATGTGTATGTATATGTATACATACACATATGAGAGTGATGGAATATATTTTGAACCGTTTGATTATGATAAACGGTTGTGATTTAATTCATATTATACTGAGTCTCGTGTCACTTATTTCTCTACATCAAAAAATTTATTTTTCAATTATGACTTTTCGTTTAGTTTCCTGTAAAATATACTATTTTTTCTCCGCAAAAATATGCTTTGTTATGGCTAGAGTTAGATTGCAAATTGAGCGTTTTATTTTTGCGCGGCAACTTTCAGTCTACTAAAATATTCTGATAAATAAATAGAAATTAATAATCTAAGCTTATATATAATCTTCTTGATTCTTGGTAGTTTATACTAAATAATTTGGCTTTAAATTGAACATTTTTATTAAATTTATAATTTTCAATATGTTGAAAGAGATTTTCATTAAAGATTTAAATTGGCTTGAATCAGTGAAATTTCCCTCAAGATTGATGCATGGGTCTTAGATGTGTTTCCAACATATTTATTTTAATAAGGTTATTACTTTTAGTCATTTTCCTTTCTCTTTAGTTCTTACATTCGACTGGTTCATTTTTCTTCCTTAATTTATTTAGTTTACTTTTTTTAAAGTCAAATTCGATATAAAAGCTATGTCAAATAGCATCTATATAAACCACAATGTGCGTATCACAAGTGTAATTAAAAACCAGTTCCTTTCAATTTATAAACCCAACAAGGCCCCTGCACCTGATCAAACAATTCCAATCCCTTGCATTTTAGATTTTACAAATATAAGCTAAGCATATTCAATGTAACAGAACCATTTTAAAGTAGCTCGATGAAACCATTTTCATAAGATATGTCACACTATTTGGCTTGATAGAGGCTTATAGTCAAATGGAGGCTTAATAGTCTCGATATATGTATCAATTTTTAACTAAACTGTTATTAAAAAAAAAAAGTCGTACTATCATAGAAATTCCACACATTTTTTTGTCTAGTTCCTTACAAATACAGAGTAGTAGTAATAGACATTAGAAGAGTTCATGTTGTATTTTATTTAATATAGGTTAAATTTGTTAAGATTGTAAAGTTAGTTAATGACTTAACGATACTTATTTATTAGTCTAACGCTAGTTTAGTTCAATCTTAGATATATAAGTCAAAACATACTCAATTTATATTCAATTTAATAAAATTGAGAAATATTTTTCTCTCAAATTCTCTTTTCTTTCTTGACATTTTTCAATTCAATCTAGAATCAGTTCCACAAGTATTAAAAATGGTTTCATCATAATTTATAAAAATTAAAAAATGTGATTTTTTTTTAAATCTTTATAC
>JBBPBT010001444.1:368756-386931 GCA_037974875.1 Cicer bijugum
TGAAATTTTGAAATTTCACTCTTAAAGGAAGTAAAGTATAAAGTGAAAAAAATGTATTATTTTTATTTATGAAAAAAAATTTAAAAAGCTAGTTCAAAAAAATCAATTTATCTTGCAACCTAAATTTTAATAATGCGTGTTGTAAGTTGTGACACTTGAAGTCATTTATCAAGAAAATACCTTAGCATAAATGATATCTATAATATCGGAGATGGCTAAACATATTTAGGGTAAGAGCCATATGAGTATTTTCAAAATATTTAATATAACCCAAAACTTATATATATTAGTCATTCAACATTAAAAGTCTAACAAAATATTACATCTTTGATTCAAAATAAAGTAAAGTCGATGAACTCCTTCTCTATTTCTTCTTAGCTCTTAAAAAAATAATAAACGATATAGAGAGAAATTACATCTCAATGAATCCCAAAAGAGATCAATGAAAAATATTAGGAATAAATCCAAAATTAAACTTATTAAATCTTTATAACTTTCTACTACATCTTATGGATAAAACTGTTAACAATGAAAAAAGGAAGAAGAGAGACAACCAAGAGACAACCACTCTAAGGTTTCATAACATATAATAAACCAAAACAGTAGTTAATAGGGTTACAATGAGTATATCTACAAAAAAAATAGAAATATCTAAAGTACCCTTATTACTAATATATAATAATATTATCTAACATCTCCCCTCAAACTCACGATGCATTAACATTGAGCATAGAGAGTTTGTCAACTAAAAAACGGAAAAGTTTAATGAAATGCATCTTTGTGAACAAATCAGCAATTTGTAAAGAAGAAGAGACAAACGATAGAGTAATGGTTCCATGCTGAAGATGATGACGAGTAAAATGACAATCAATCTCAATGTGTTTGGTGCGTTCATGAAAGACTGAGTTGTGAGCAATTTGAATAGCACTCTTGTTATCGCAGTGCATCAGAGTTGGCTCAGAAAGAGAGATACCCATATCAGACAAATGCCAACACAACCAAATTATTTCAGCGGTAGTGGATGCCATAGCACGATACTCAACTTCTGTAGAGGAGCGAGATACAATGTCTTTTTTCTTACTTTTCCAAGAAATAAGAGAGTCTCTAAGAAAGATACAAAATCCTGTGGTGGACTTACGATTTGTGGTGTCACCAGCCCAATCAGCATCAGAATAAGCTCGCAACTATAATGAGGATGACGATGGAAAAAGAAGGCTTTGAAATTGAGTTCCTCGAAGATAACGAAGAATACGAACAACTGCTGCTCAATGTACTGTAGTGGGAGAGACAACAAACTGACCAACAACATGAACAACATAAGCAATGTCAGGTCTGGTAATCGTAAGATACACTAAGCTGCCAACCAAAGAACGATACAAAGTAGAATCTGGTAAAAGAACACCATTCGAGGGAGCATATTTCACATTCAACTCAAGAGGAGTGAGTATCTGCTGCTCTTGTATCAGAAAGACGAGCCTGGTCAAGAATATTGGCAATGTACTTGGATTGAGAAAGAAGGTAGCCTCTAGGAGAGTAGGCAACTTCAATCCCCAAGAAATAGCGAAGAGTTCATAATCCTTCATCTCAAATTGTTTGGCTGACTACAATTTCAACTCATTGATTCCACTAACATCATCACCTATAATAATCATATCATCAACATATAGAGAAAGTATAATGCGACCATAAGTGGTGGACCTTATAAACAATGCAGAATCATGTTCACTAGAACGGAAACCAAGAGAAGTGATCACAATAGAGAATTTCTCAAACCAAGCTTGAGGAGCCTGTTTAAGACCATATAGAGCCTTTTTTAACTTACATACTTCCCCTTGATTATGAGAAACTCCTTGTGGGGGGACCATATAGAATTCTTCATGAAGCTCACCATTTAAAAAAGCATTTTTGACATCCATTTGGGAAATATGTCATTGACGAACAGATGCAACTGCAATAAGAGTACAAATAATAGTCATCTTGGCTACAGGAGCAAAAGTTTCTTCATAATCCATACCATATTGTTGAGAGAAACCCTTAGCAACAAGACGTGCTTTGTAGCGCTCAATTGACCCATCAGATTTAGTTTTGATCTTGTATACCCAACGAGACCCAATAACACGTTTTCCAAGAGGAAGAGGTACTAATTCCCAAGTATTGGTTTTGTGCAATGCAGATAGTTCTTCTGCCATAGCCTACTGCCAAAGTGGATCAAGAACAACCTCTTTATAGGAAGAGGACTCAGACAAACTGTGAATAGAGGTTAAGAAAGAAACAAACGAAGTTGAGTAAGTAGAATAGACAAAATTAGGTAACTGGGTAGAGTTACGTTGACGAAAGGGGTAACGAGGAAGATCAACAATCGCAGGAGGTGGTTGGACAGCCGGGGGGACAAGAGGGATGTCATCATGTGGAGTATTAGTATTTGTCTTGCAATTCTCAACATTACAATCACTAGAAGCATAATCATTAGGACCAAACGGATTAATATGGGTTAGTTCAGAACTCTTAGTAATTTGAGAATCAGAAGAAATATAGTAAAAAGGGATGTGCTCAAGAAAAATAACATTACGAGATACATAAAGTTTTCTTGCATGAGGATCATAATAATGATAACCCTTTTGACCATCCCCATAACCAAGAAAAACACACATGGCTGAACGAGAAGATAACTTACTATGCTTTACTTGAGGGCGAAGAACAAAACAAGTAGAAGAAAAAACTTTCAAAGAATAGTAATCAGGGGTAGAAGCATACAATTTTTCAAAAGGAGACAAACCTAATATGATAGAGGATGGAATTCTATTAATAGCATGAACAACAATAAGAACTGCTTCTCCCCAAAACTCACTAGGAACTAAAGCGAACAACAAAAATAAACGAGCAGTCTCTATAATATTACGGTGTTTCCTTTTAGCAACTCCATTTTGTTGAGGAGTATCAGTACAAGATGTTTGGTGGAGGGTGCCATCATAAGCAAGTAATTCAGAAAATTTATTAGAGGTATATTCACCACCTAAATCACAACGAAAGCACTTTATAACAAAATTATGTTGAGTTTTGACCATTGCACGAAACATATGATAAATGTCAAAATATTCAGATCGATTTTTCATAAGATAAACCCAACAATAATGAGTGTAATCATCAATAAACGAAACATAATATCTAGATCCACCTTTGGTGAGAACTGGTGAGAGACCCCAAACATCAAAGTGAACTAAATCAAAGGGCGCATGTAAAACAGAAACACTTTTACTAAACGGTAAAGCTGCAAGTTTACAACCACAAAAATCTGAGATATCACAGGTTTGCAACTTTCCTAAGGCTCCAGTAGAAGCTATATATTTTAATCTAGAAGCAAAAACATGTCCAAGGCGGGAATGCCATAAATAAAAACTGGAAGATAAGGAATTCAAGCGAAAACTAGATAATAAGTCGACAATAGTTATTGAGGATGCGGTATCTGGGAGTCGCAGGTCATCCAAAACATAAAGTCCTCCTTGTCTATGACCTATCCCAATCAGCCTCCCCGAATGTGGATCCTGCACACAACAAGAAGTGAAAGAAAACATAACCGAATAACCGAGATCACATATTTGACTAACAGAAGCAAGGCTCAAAGTAAGATTAGGAATATAATAAACATCAGACAGAGACATGTTAGGTGTGGAGATAGAACCAACGCATGTTAGTGGCATAGATGTGTCATCAGCAGTCATAACCGATACAGACGAGACAGGTTTCACAGACACAAAAGATTTATCATCGTATGCCATATGATGAGATGCTCCCGAATCAAGAATCCATATGGAAGGAGATATACCTGACATACCAGAGGAGTTCAAACCATTAGAAGAAGTGGCAAACATGGCATGTGATTGAGTGGCAAGAAGTTTTTGAAGATGTTCTGCAATATCAGATATTTGGGAAACAATCTCAGATGAGTATACAAAACCAGAACTAGAGCCAATAGTAGGAGGAGCAGAAGCAACAACATTGGACAATGGTCTCCTAAAATTCTTCTTATGTGCTCTCCCCAATTTCGGACAATGTGCTTGAAGAGAATCATCCTTAGCTCCAGTCATAACAAATAATGACAGAAAAATACGACAAACACGATTTCTCCCCCTACAGACGTCGTTTCGCCGATCCGACCGTTGAAGACGAAGTCATCAATGTTGCGAACCTGCCGTCCAAACATCATCTCAATCCAATGGTTAACGAATGGACAATGAATGTTTTTGTGAGACTGATTTAACAAAATCGGGAATAGGGTTACTCTTCTCTTTTCTCTTTTGATGGTTGTCTTTACTATCAAAATAGTGTATCTCTTCTTTATAGTAGATCCCAAAATCAACAAAAGCTCTTTAATACCATATTAACAATGAAAAGAGGAAGAAGAGAGACAACCAAGAAACAACCACTTTAAGGTTTCATAACATAGAATAAACCAAAACAGTAGTTAATAGAATTACAATGAGTATATATAAAAAAAATAAAAATGTCTAAAGTACCCTTATTACTAATATATAATAATATTATCTAACAAAAACATCTAAAGAACTTGGTCAAAATCTAAGTTCTTACACCATTGAGATACTCAAAAGCCTAGACCTAACCGTTAAGGATTAATGTCATAATGACTACAAGTTAACTCAACTTGCCATGACTTGTCGGTAAAAATGATTTGGTAAGAATGGTCACAATTCGGACGTAAGTAGTTTTCCACTTACTCGTCTCTTCATATATAAAAGGAAAACAAGAGAAAAGTATGGAAAAGTAAATAAAAACAAACGAAATTAGGGCCCCAGTAATCATTGTTATTGTAATCGTGTCATATTTGAAATAATCTATGTATGAAACTATGGATACTGAAAAACTAGTTTCTTTTATAGCACTTCAAAATTATCATATAAACAAAAAATACAACACCATACCAAGAAGACAAATCACATATCTATGACCACAACGTACAATTTCATTATAAATCCTATAAAACATAACATTCAATCTATTACTCAAAACAAAACACAGTAAACTTGTGTTTTGTTGCGCAAAATCTACAAGTGTACAAGTTTACCAAGTATTAGTATAAAAGAGTATCTTATTCACAAAGATTAATTCAACAATTATTAAATTAATCAATATTTTATATTGTTTAGACATATGAAAAATATGGTTACTTCACGGTGACAAAGGCTTACAAATTAAAACGAGAATAAAAATAGAAATTAGATTTTAATGTAGAGGAGACCTAAGGTCATGGTTTCACTTGAAATTTCAATACCTCAAATCCTAGTTTTATACGAATCATATTTGTTCTCTCAAATTATCAACCACTCTTCTAAAACTATTAACAAAATTTGATAATCCAATGTAATACTTTTTCCCTAAATTAATTCTTTGATTGTTCATCCAAAAAATATAATTAAGAGAAAACATAAAGAATCAAGAGGTTAAATGATTAGAAGATTGACATCTATGTTTCATCATACAAAAATTCTAATATCAATTATCCTATAGATCTATCAATTCATTATAAATGGTTACGTATCAATTTATTTATTAAAGCATGCAAAAAGGTTAGTCATTCAAACATGTAAATAAAACAATAGCATGATTTAATTGAGATAAACAATAAGAATCCAAAATCAAACTAGAATTAAAACTAAGATATAGGACATAGTAAAAAGGTATATCAATCACAAGATCCGCCAAAGACTCTAAAAGAGAACTTATATCATTTATCTTTAATTGACTTTGGTTCATGATCCTCTATATCATTTATCATATATAGCGCTATATTATATGCAAATCATCGTCAATATTGACTTCTTTTCAGTTCCATCGTATTGTATCCTCGTTGATATCTCTATATTTTTACAAATTTCAAGTACCTGATCAGTTCTTCTAAAACTAAAAATCAGTTATGTCAAATTACTCTTTTGAAATATTTATATCCTCATTTAGGTCATCTTGCTTTTTAGCTCTTTAAGAATTTTTATTTATAGAATTGACAAATATACCATATTTCAGGCACAATTAACACTCATTTGCAATATTAAATTCCAAACAAGTACATTTATTTTGGTTGGATCATTAGCAACTGATAATTGATTCTATAGACTTTGCAAATGAGTTTTCTTTTTAACTTCTAGTTCAAACTAGTTTGAATGACGGTTAAGATGAGATGATGATAATAATAATAATAATAATAATAATAATAATAATAATAATAATAATAATAATAAATAATATATTTTAATAATCATTTTCAATTGCTTATTATCTTCCTCTAATATTGAGAATACTAATTCATTAAATGTTTAAATATGTCTCTGGTCCTTGCATTTATAACTATATTTTATTTGGATTCATATAAATTTTTTTTAATTGGTTCACACCCTTGCAAATATAGTTTCATTTTAAAATAGTTCTTTCATCCAATTTCTGTTACAAAAACTGTAACACTATTATCAATGAATAGAATTATGATTCATCAGTTATCAGATCCGATTATTTTTCAATTTCGACCAACATTCCCAATTCGATTTTCAGTAGTTCCAGTTCCACCAAGAATCTAGTCAACGAATTGGAAAATATGATCGACTAAGAAATCTCCAAAACGGGTTTCACCTTGAATCGATTATTATAAAGGTAAAAACTAACAAAAACATTGAATCAATAATTTCAAAAGAAAATCACCTATATTATCTAAATATATTTGCTATCTTTGATAATATAATATAATTTATATCTTGTAATTAACATATTAGTATTAATGCTCTAAAATTGAACCAATAATTGCAAAAAAGCCATTTTGAAGTTGTTTATTTTAGGTCTTTTTAGGGAAGAAGAATAAAATATTTGGAGTTAATTTTAGGTTAAAAAATATTATAATTTATATAGGGATTTATTTTTAGGTAAAAATGTTATGTTTTAATTATATATTTAGGTTTAACGGTGTTATATTTTTTGTAATGAAAGTTGGATGAAAATACTATTTTAAAATGAAACTATATTTGCAAGAGATGTTTACCAAATAAAAAACTAACGACGATCAAAATAAAAAACGGTTATAATTGTAAGGACTAAAGACTAGAGATGGCAATGGGGCGGGGACGGTTTTAAGTATTACCAACCCCGCACCCGCAACTCCAATACCGCCCCCGCACCCGCACCCGTCGGGGGTGACTTTTAATATCCACCCCTGCACTCAACGGGGACGGGTTTCTCTGCCCCACATGCACCCCCACTCCAAAAATTGGAATTCATTTATTCATAGCATAAAAAATCAGTAATTTGACTAAATAGTAACATTCAACATAAGTTCTAAAATTACAATAATCAAAATAATAAAATCACAATATCTCCAAATTTATTTAAGTTTGCTACAAGTCACAATATTTTGATAAACAAAAGTTCAATTCGAACAAAAGTTCTAAATATTCAAAGTTCAAACGAATTAATCAATCAAAATAGTAAAAAATTCCAAATCATCAAAACAAAAAGATTCTAAATAAGCATTTTCTAACGATCATCTTCATCTTCAAGGAGGGAATTGGAAAGTGAAGTAACAACACTGATCAACAATTCACCTATATTAAAAAATAAAAGTTAAACATTAACATTTAAGATGACAAATTTAAATTAAACAATATGGAGAATAGAATACATTCATCGTCAGATTCTATCTCATTGAGTAAAATAACATTTTCATTATCCACTTTAGAATTTGAATCACCTATCAATATCAACATAGTACAATATAAACAACAATAATTTAAGATATACAAAATTATTAGCTATTTTAAATATATTCAAATTTAAATGAATAATTTAAAACAAATATCAGTCTTCTCAACACTCCATAACCAATTTTTAGCACACATCAAGGCCTCTAAAGTAGTCTGTAACACCCCGTTTTTCAAAGCGAGGGTGTATTTTTTTTTTCAAAAGAAATTAAAATAAAACAGAGAAATAAATAAGGTAACACCTTTGGATAAATAATTAAGTCATTATAATTTACAAGCAGCGGAAAAAGTTATCAAAATATGAATTTCAAATATTTGCATAACAAAAGTGGTACAGTCGTCCAGTTTTAAAAATAAAAGCAACCCAAAAGAAAGACATATGTTCCCTCTGTCCACCTAGTCTGATCATTTTACAAAACAACTAAACACCCTGAGTAATCTCCACGCGCCCCGTGAGATCCTCCTAACGTGGCTCCAATCAAGCATTCTCATCCACATTCCCATCTGTAGGGTACGATCCGGTAGAATCATTCTGACTCTCATCTGAGGGCAAAGCCCAGATTTCCACAATAGTTGTAAAGGGTCACCAACCGAAATTAACAGTTAACACATAACATTTAAGCTTTTCAAATGCACAAAATAACCTTTCAACTTAGCATGCACCTAAAAGGATTTTCCATATGCTAAAAGTTCATATAATGCTTGCCAAATGTAAATGAAATCAAAAGAAAGTTTTCAATCCATCAAGTAATACGTAACTCACCAAAACATTGATAAATCAATTGAGCAATCAATTATCTAACTCAAAATAAGATTTTCCACTAAGCCAATCGATCGGGGAAATCAATTTCCTGAAAGTTTTTAGTGAAAACTGAACTCTGGGCTTAAATCAATCGATTGGGTAAATCGATTGACTCAATCGATTGGGTAAATCGATTTCCTGACAGACAGAGCCCCTGTATTGAATCCAATCGATTGGGCAAATCGATTGCGTGAAAGACAGAGCCCCTGTAATGAATCCAATCGATTTGGCAAATCGATTTCTTAAATGGTTTTGAAAAACATGTTACAAACTCGATTAAGTAAATCGATTTCGTGAAAGACAGGGCCCCTGTAACTCATCAAATTGATTGGGTAAATCGATCTCCCTGTGTATTCTTTCAAAAATTCATAAAGTAACATAATCACATTCATACATAATCCCGAATCTTAACACTTAGCACTAATAACACAATCGCTACAACATCATGAGTTTCGAAATAGTATTGCAATCAAACATGTTATCACCAAATTCCAAAACATAACACTTAACACTTATAACACAATTACTACAACATCATGAGTTTCGAAATAGTATTGCAATCAAACATGTTATCACCAAATTCCAAAACATAACACTTAACACTTATAACACAATTACTACAACATCATGAGTTTCGAAATGGTATTGCAATCAACATGTTATCACCGAATTCCAAAACATAACACTTAACACTTATAACACAATACCCAAACGGACAAAATGAACCAACAATTCACAATTTACCAGGGTGTAGTCTCTCACGGACAAACACCTGTGCAGTCTCTCACGGACAAACACAATTCACCAAGAAACGTAAGTCGTAAACGTACCACCTATCACGGGTTAGTATTGTTTACCGAGGTGCCACCTATCACGGGTCAGCACAACTTACCAAACGTAAATCGTAAATGTACCACCTATCACGGGTCAGTACTGTTTACCGAGGTGCCACCTATCACGGGTCAGCACGATTTACCAAACGAAAAAGCGTAAGTCGTAAGGGTACCACCTATCACGGGTCAGCACAACTTACCAAACGTAAATCGTAAACGTACCACCTATCATGAGTCAGTACTGTTTACCGAGGTGCCACCTATCACGGGTCAGCACAACTTACCAAACGTAAATCGTAAACGTACCACCTATCACGAGTCAGTACTGTTTACCGAGGTGCCACCTATCACGGGTCAGCACAACTTACCAAACGTAAATCGTAAACGTACCACCTATCACGGGTCAGTACTGTTTACCGAGGTGCCACCTATCACGGGTCAGCACGATTTACCAAACGAAAAAGCGTAAGTCGTAAGGGTACCACCTATCACGGGTCAGCACTGCTTACCGAGGTGCCACCTATCACGGGTCAACACAACTTACCAAACGTAAATCGTAAACGTACCACCTATCACAGGTCAGTACAGTTTACCGAAACAAACATTAAGTAAACGAGTCATTAAGAGATTCCCCATTCTTAATACTCATTTGACTTAAGCGATTTTCAAAACAAACAATAAGTAAACAAGACATTAAGAGATTCCCCATTCTTAATTCTTGTTTAACTTAAACAAATTTCAAACAAATATTAAGTAAACGAGACATTAAGAGATTCTCCATTCTTAATACTCATTTAACTTAACGATTTTCAAAACAAACAAACACACATTAAGTAAACAAGACATTAAGAGATTCCCCATTCTTAACGCCCAGTTAACTTAAGCGATTTTCAAAACAACATTAAGTAACCGAGACATTAAGAGTTTCCCCATTCTTAATGCCCAATTAACTTAAACGATTTTCCAACAAACAAACACACATTAAGTAAACAAGACATTAAGAGATTCCCCATTCTTAATACTTATTTAACTTAATGGTTTTCAAATCCCACACAGAACAAACTCAAACATATGCACAAATTTATTACACAATTCACGCCAAAACACAACAATTCATTTCTCCAGTAAATCATCTTTACGACGACATTAAGTAAACGCAGATATTAAGAGATTCCCCATTCTTAATACTCATTTAACTTAATGATTTTCAAAACAAAACATTAAGCAAACAGAAAAACAACATTAAGTAAATAAGTCATTAAGAGATTCCCCATTCTTAATACTCATTTAACTTAAACGACTTTCAAAACAAACATTAAGTAAACGAGACATTAAGAGATTCCCCATTCTTAATTCTCATTTAACTTAAACGATTTTCACAAACACACATTAAGTAAACAAGACATTAAGAGATTCCCCATTCTTAATTCTCATTTAACTTAAACGATTTTCACAAACACACATTAAGTAAACAAGACATTAAGAGATTCCCCATTCTTAATACTCGTTTAACTTAATGGTTTTCAAATTCCACACAAAACAAACTCAAACATACTTTCACATTCAATGCATAATTCACACCAAATCACATCAGATCATTTTTCCACACAAACCACACAAAACACATCACAAATTCTATAATTATCAATTATGAACACGTCGAATACGATGAGGTAAATTCATTTTCCATGAAACATTCATCAATATCACCAAAGACTAACTCTAAGATTTTACCCGTAAAGCCTTAGATACATTTTCCCAAATCAATACTCGAACCCTAACAAAATTCTTTTCCACACAACTACAGATAAGGCCCTAAATACAAACTAAAGGTTTGGAAGGAGCCCTTACCTTCACGTTAGCTATAACGTGCGATTACAGCACCGCGAGCAAATCCGGTAAAATCTCCGCTCGCAACGCCGCTTCCAAAGTTGGTCCCCTAGCACCGTAGCGTGGTAGTGAGCAACTTTCCCTTCTATCTCTTCGCGAAACGAAGCTTAGATCTAGATGAAACGAGGAGGTTTGTATTTGAATCCCTAATACTGTTTTTCTTCGTTTTCGAATCAAAGAGGAAGAGTGAAGTTGAGAAATCTTTGTTTTCTTACCCCTTAAGCCTTGGGTTTCTATTCTTGAAGAAAAGGGAGCAAAGGAAACGAAAATGAATAAAAATGGAGGAGGGAGGAAGCTTGCTCGCGTGAGGCAGAGGAAGAAGATGGAAAAATGCGATTTTCTCTCCTTTGTCTTTCTTTCCCTTGTTTTTCCTTTCTTTCCTTCTCCTTCTTTCCTTTTTATATCCTTTTTTTTTTCTCCCCAAACAAATATATACATTTATATATATTTTAATTACTTTTAACAAATATCTCAAAATATCTAGATATTTGTTAAATTACCATTTCACCCATAACGCATTAAATTATTCGTAAAAGATTCACCGCAGTTAATTCAATTTATTTATCGACGAGTAATCTTGATCGGGCATCAAAATATCTTTTTGGTCATATAAATTCCAAAATATTAATACTTTGGCTAAAAAGCCTCCGAGTTCAATACCAAAATACACTAAAATACATAGAATGTACTTTAAAATTATGGGTCTTACATAGTCCAATGAAGTCGACTTCGATGAGGGCTTAAGATATGTCTGCCGGTACCGAATGCAGATTCAGAAGCTATAGTAGAAACAATAAATATCCAAAATCAGAACTTCTTGACACAACTTCCTCTTCTAAATAAATATCCAACTTTGTTTTGACAAATGAAGTTCTAGCTCTTTTTTTTCTTTCTGACATACAAATCATAGTCTTCTAAACCATCATCGTCAACATTATTAAAGTGGACATCCAACATTTGAGAATCACTAGTATAACCATTATTCATATTCAATTGATATTCATAAAGCAAATCATAAACACAACTGTCGAATCAACTTAACTTGGTCATTAGCATCATTCTCATACAACTTAACATAATAATATTCAAGCAACTCTATTTTGTACCTAGGATCCAAAACAACAACAACCCTCCATTATCTCATGAACCACATTCCAATATTTTTCAAATTTTCCCAACATATTCTCTGCCATTTTTTTATCAATGCATCAAAGGATTTAATCCACTCATTTATTGCAATTTTGATCATACAAATTTTAGAAAGATATTGATTGGAATTGATAGAATTGAACAATTTCAATTTGCCACAAATATCTTTTACAAATTTCCAATGTAAACTTGTAGGCAAACAAGTGTATTGAGATTTATGTTGTCTTAATCGACTAAATACATCTTCATACAAAATGGCAACATCAAACATCTTGTAAGTTGAATTCCATCTAGTCAAACTATCTAAAACCAAATTCTTGGTACAAGAGATTCGTAATTGTTTGACTGTCTCCTCAAACTTTTCCTTCCTTTTAGGTGTTGCAGTTCAATATGCAATCTCGAATCCTCTCCACTCCATCTTTCACAACTTCTAACCCATCTTTTACTATCAAATTATGTATGTGCATGCAACAACGCATGTGAAGTAAGGCCACATCCTTTAACCATGTATTCAATTGCAACTTATCCTTAATTTTTTCAATCATTGCATCATTAGTGCTACAATTATCTAAAGTGATAGTCGACAATTTTGTATCAATGTTCCAATCCATCAAACATTCAACCAATGTATTATAAAGTCTTTTACTTGTATGAGGGGTAGGAACATAAATAAACCTAATATAAGAAGATTTATATTCAATGACTAATATAAATAATATTCAATCAAACTAGTATTATAAGAAAATATAATTACCTCAAAATTTGACTTTGTAGATCCCAATTTTCATCAATGTAATGAGCAGTGACAACCATATACCATTTTTTTTATTGCTCGCAGTCCACATGTTAGAAGTAATGGCCACTCTTTGTTGGAGAGTTTCTAATAACTTCAAAATTATGGTTTTCTCAACTTCATACACTTTGAATATCTCCTTTTTTATAGTATTTCTACAAGGAAATTGAAATAATGGTTGGAGAAAGACTGAGTATCTACTAAAATCAATATGCTCCACTATTGAAAGTGGATATTCATGCAAAATAATTGCATGTGCAAGCTCTTTCCTAGCATTTTAAACATCATAAATTCCAGTCCCCAACTCTTTTTTACCTTGCAAGACCTTAGTGGTAAGAAATGTTTGTCCGTTATTATGTCCCATGATAGACAAACATGGAGTATATATTTTCATATGTCAGCGCAAGTGTGAGGTCCCGTCTCTTGCTCTCCCACCAAGTAATTTCTTGCAATAATTACATTTAGCTTTCTCTTTTCCATCAACTTTGACCTTTGTAAAATGAACTCATACAATACTTTTAAGTCTATTGTTACGATCTTGGGGTATTTCATTTGTCATATTATCATTTGTCTCATCGTGTGGTGTTTGCATAATTTCATTTGGTGTAGAAATATTAACTAATGGATTACAACTTTCATTCATAGTTGGTTGATGTGAACTTTCTTCTGAAGTAAGTCGACATGATAGTGGTTGAGATGATGTGCCTTCATTTTCTATTTATATATTTTGTAAAGTTGCACATAAAAACAAATTAAATTCATAAATAAGTTATACACTCACTCACACACACACATATATTTCTTAAAAAATTACACTATTAAATTTTTACATCAATTTTCAATCATATTACACTGTTCAAGTTGTTTTAATATAACTTCTTAACGTATATATACCCTATAATAATATAAGAAAATATGATCACAGCCTATTTAAAATTTATTTTTATTATTGATGTATAATGATTTTTTTATCGACTATTAAACTTTTGTTTTATAACAGGAATGTTTCTTTGGGTCACAATGCACATAATAAGAGCCAATACGTGGAATTAAATTGTTAACTATGGGATTTGGTATGTGGAATTAAATTGAAAACTATCTTAGGAATAGATTAATTTCTTAGACAGATAGTAAATTATTTTTTTATACATTTATTTAATTAAATTACATCACTTTACCATTTAGCAAGAAAATATGGAGAAAATATGCAGAAAAATATCCATATTTCAGCAAGAAAATAATAAAAAAATATGCATACAAATCTCAAAACTAATACAGAAAAATGAAACCGAACTAGAAAATAAAAACAAAAACAAAAACAAAAAAAAACTGAAAACAAAAATGCATCAAAATGCAGAAAATTTGAAAACGAACCTTAAAATTATAGCGGCAAAGAGAATAAGAGGCGACACATGAAGGATGACGAAGACGGCACACAGAGAGGAAGGAAGACGGCTGGGACAAAAAAAGTGAGGGTGGAGGTGGACGGTGGCAGCAAGCAAGGAAAAAGAAGGAAGATTGATAAAATTAGGGTTTTGTTATTATTTTAAGAGATATAAGGGTATTTAAGTGATTGTATTTATGTTGGGTGGGTGCGGGTGCTGGGCGGATATGATGAAACCCGCCCCCGCACCCACCCGTAACTTTAAAAAATGGGGAAAATCCGCACCCGCACCTACATCCATTAAAAACGGGTTTTCTCTGTTAAATGTGGGGCAGATCTAGGGCAGTTTAGGTTTGGCAAAGACATACTTAAACATTCATCAAATGATAATCAACAAATTCATTTGTGAACAAGTATCTAATTTCTTTGCTCATTATACTGTATTATAAATGGAAATTTCATATCTAATATGTATTTCCAGTATACTTTTATGACTCGTCTTAGTGCATTATATTGGAGCAATTGCAATATACATAACACATCGAGAAAAAAATCTTTTAGATGGAGAAACATTGGATTATCAATCTAGAAATTGATTGTAAATTAAAGGGAGTACTTACATATATTAACTTGTTGTCTTGATGCAATCAATATTTCAACATATATGATTACACGTTCCCAAAGTAGAATTTAGAAGGTATATCTCATAAGTATTGGTCATAAAATTAATTTTAGACGTCTTAAGAGATGATCTTCAATTTCACTTTTGTGTATGAAGATATGCTACACAATGTTCAACATCAAATCCAATAAACATTCAATATTTTTCAAATTCTTACTAAATAAATGGGAAAATATAAATAAGTTGACACAATAATCGCACACACTTTTGGTAGTGAGTTGACAAGAAACATACTCGTCAACCATTTATTTTACCATCGATGTATTGATCCACGTGATTGATGTATCGATTCACTAATACAACCTCATATACATTCTTGAAATATGAGAGACTAAATTGTCAACTTCCTTTGAAAATTTATAACACAATTTATTTGATTGAGGAATATTATGGCTCTTGAATACACGTTGACATACAAAATTAAACAGTTTTTACATCATAATAGATTCGAGATAACCCAACCAATCTTCTCAACAACAAATTGTCGCGGCTTAAAATTTTGAGTGTTTCTCGAAATCAATGGAGTCGCCACCAAAATTTAATTTAAAATAGGTAAAATATTGGGAAACCCTTAAAAATAATAAAAATAAAAATAAAAAGTATTTGAAACTAAATTTTGAGTTTGGGAGTCGATTATGCGTAGGGAAGATATTAACACCCTACGACATCCGTTAAACACAATTACTTGTGCAAGATTAATATTAACTAAAGTATATCTATTTATCTTTATCATTAAATATAAATAAAAATTATTATCTTTTTTAAATGTGATTTTGGAATAAATCTATACTTAAGGAATAAAGGATAAAGAATAAATTTTTATTAATGTGTTTGACAAGAATATGATCTTGCTCCTACGTATCTCCCAGTGAGATGGAGAAATCAAAGAGACGTAGTTCTTGAGTAGAAAATGCGGATGTGTTGATTCTTTAGAAAAACAAGTTGATTTGATTTGAATAATTAATTTTAAAAAAAAAAAGTTTTAAGACTATCAAGTTGTTCAACTTGAGTCTTAAAAGATCTCAGGGACTAAAAATATGTCATATCTAGTAAACCCGTTTAAGAATACTTTTATTATTTTTGTTATATCTAATTAACCGCTCAAAGATTAAAAAAATGTCACATTTAATTAATCACTTGAAAATAATTTTAATATAATTATTTAAAAAAAACGAGTTTTAAAACGATTAAATTATCATAATATATATATATATATATGTAATGTATTTTAAAATAATATTTTATTAGTTTTACTTTTTTAAATAAATAAATAAATAATTTAATAAATCAAAATCATTTTAGCAAATAGTACACATGCTTGCAGAACTTTTCAGGACAACATGGCCACGCAAGCTTTCAAAAGCTACGAGTCCAACCTACTTATACTTCCGAACAACTAAGTTTCAAAGTAGCCATCATTTCAAAACAACTTAGCCTCGTCATTTTTCAATACAAACCAGCATAAACAATTTAGCCCCACCATTAGTTCAATACAAACCAACATCATCTCAAAATAGAAGAAAACTCATTCAAAGCTCAATAAATCCTAAGCAAGTAGACTTATTTTAAAAATGAAATAGAAACAAGTATAGAGAACATAACAACAAGCATGACAGGGACACATACCAAAAAAAAGAAGTGGCAGCGACGGGGGCGGTGCTCGGTTAACAGTGGTTAGCGGTGGTTACCGGTGGAAATGATGGTAATTTTGGTTTTTCTCCTTTTCTATTAATTTTACTTCTAAATATATATGATTTTAAGGATTGAGTTGGGTTGTTGCTCCTTCTACGCTCAACTATTTTTATTTCAAAATCTCTCTTTAAAAGAAAATTATCTTCTTTTTTTTTTTCAAAAAATAAAATAAAACTCTCTTCTTTATATGTGATTTTTTAATATCAGTAGTGTTTTTTTTAAATCCCTCCTTCTCCTTTGAAATTAAAAAAGATGTATTTATAGAGTTTTTTATTTGTTTAGTTGTTTTCTTGTTTGTGCCTCTGTTTCCAGTTCGTAGTTTGATGTTTCGTTTTCTTTGCTCATCATCTGCATTTTTCTGCACCTCTGATGTCTTCATAATTTTAGCTTATTTTGTTTTTATTTGATTATTTGTTGAGCTTTTTTTTGTCCTTTAGTTTCTTTTTTAAACTAAAAAATTTGTCTCTTTGTTCTGTAAATATGTACCAAGACTGACTTAAAAATTAATTAATTTTTATTTTTATTTTTCTAATTAGTTACAAAGCAAAGACTACTGCCTCAACCATGATATTACATCAGAAAACAGAAAGGCAGCAATGAGGACAACAACAAAACAGAGCCAAAGCAGGCTGACTTAATTTAGTTTGGTTTAAATTTTATTGTAATTTAATTTAACTTTATATTTAATTTATTATTTTATTTGACATTGTAAATTTATGAGACATAATAATATTATTTATTATAATTATTTTTATTTTCTTTTTAAAATATATTTCTTTTTTTTATTTATTTTAATAAAAAAGACAAAATTTAGATACTATACACATTTTAATATGATTTGTAAACTTCAAGTTTACAATGATATTTATTTCAATTGTTCTAAATCTTTTGAATGAATAATAAATAATCACATATTCAAACTTTTGAATTCCAAATAATACCCTATATAGAGATTCTGAAGAGTTGAGTTACCTTTTGCATTATTAATATATGCAAATATCGAATACAAACATTTTGCGTATAAAGAAATAAGAACCCAAAACATCCTTCCACAAATAAAACTCAATAAATCATATTTACATATTTTATGTAAATTATTATAAAATAAATCAAAATAATATAAAATATTTATTTGTTCATAAAAAAATTCTCAATATAAAGAATATGAGTTTCAAGAAAATAATTTAACAACTCAA
>JBBPBT010001444.1:389417-416996 GCA_037974875.1 Cicer bijugum
GGTAGTAAAATTTTAATTTGAAAGGAATAATATAAGATAACAAAACTAACTTAACATATAAACTTATCAAACATTAAATTAAAATAAGATATAATAGTTTATAATCCTAAGTTGTCGGTTTTTTTATGTCTTTGACTATTGAAAAGACTCTAAATTAAAATACAAAAGAGCATGAATGAGAATGAGAATGAGAATGAGAATGAGAATATATAACAAAATTCTGAGTTAAGACTCGTTTTATTACCTAATAGCTATATCTACTCTCACTTAAATAAAATATAATTTTATTTAGTTTAGATTGATGTTTAAGAACAAAAAGATAAATGTGACTCACTTAAAAATGATAAATGATGAAATAAAATAAAAATAAATGACAGAATTTAAAAAAAAAAGATAAAGAAAAAATATATATAATTAAACCTTTTAAAATATATTTTATTTTACTTTTGTTTATGTTTGACCATTTAATAAATTATTTATCGTAGTTTCGAAAATTGATTTGGGCAAATGGAGAGAAATGAGTTCGAAAAACATTTATGCAAAACATTTATCACTACAAACACATGCAGTTATGAGTTATGACACAAGTAGGGATCGTTACATACTCATGCAATTTCTATAACTAATTTAACTTTTTTGTTTCTCACTCTTAAGTGTTTAAGAGATGTTGGGTTTCAAAACCATCTCTTTTCTATTCAATACACCTAGTTAGCAGATCGGTTGTATTCACTCTAGTGTCGTATTTTCTGCCTATTTCGTACATATGATAGAAAATGCAACTCGATTTTCATATTTTAATTAATTCACAAAATTAATTATTTTATTTTAAAATTCAACAATTTTAATATATCATTTCTATTTTTTAATAATGTAATATTTTTTTAAAATAATTAATATGCATAAAATTGTAATAAAACTTTTTTTACAACCATTCTTTGGAGGGATTTAAAAATTTTATCTTGAGATTAATTACGAGTATGTATGTTGGAATTAGTTGGGTCAGGAATCTTATTCTTGGATGAGTTTGGACCATAGTTTTCTAAAAGGACCACTCTAAAAATAGTAAATGAATGTACTATAATGTATAGGACTGTATGCAGAGCACACATGCATCCCAAAACGTTAAACTCCTTCTGATCCCAATAATTTTATCGTACAAATTGTGTACCAGACAAAATAATGATACTACACCAACAACTGGAGGGGCCTGGATCTTAAGCGGTTGAAAGCAAGATCCAGTTACATATGTATCATAGATGAATAATTTTGAATATTAGAAATAAAAAAGTATGGGTGTAGGTTGGTCCACATTATGAGGGATTACCGGTGAGGAATCATCTTCCACATGTAGAGTCGTCGTAAATTGAAAATATTTTAAAAAATTTAAATAAATTATAATATGAAAATATATTTGATTAAAAAAAATTTATTTTTTATTTTTTTTATTAAGTATTTTCTTTACTATGCATGAAAGTTTGACTATTCATTTTAGGATTTGAAAAATCTGTTAGTTTTTAAAGTGAAAATTCTTACTTTCTCTTCTTGTTTTTCTTTCATCTCTCTCATCTCTTAATTTTTTATTAGCTAGATATATTTTAACGTAGTCTTTAAGATAATATTTTTTGTTAATTTTGTTATCTCGATAAGAATTTGTTGAACTATGGAAGATTTGTTTGTAATGTCTCATGTTTAGATATTTATTTATTATTTTTCATGTTTAATTAAAGTTATTGACAAATATATCGATTGAATTACATTAAAGAAGTGTATTATTATTAATTAAAGTGACATCAATAATTACAAGTGTTCTATATAATATTTAAACTTTATCACTTAATATTACAATATTAAATTATGTCCCTAATTTTTTTCAAATAAGTTTCTTTAATTTTTAAAAATGTTAACCTAATCAAACTAAATCAACCCATTTTTTATTAATTTGACTCAAACATTGTAAAAAAATTCCAAAACTCAAATTAAATTGACTACTTTTTTTTTATTGATTTAGAATTTTCTCTCCCAAAAACCAAAGCAAATAAATATGTTACTTCCTTACACTCACATAAGTCTCACTTTCAAAATATTTCTCAGAAGAACAAAAGGGGTACAACAAGATTGAACTGCATGTTGATTCAAAAGTTGTTGTGAAGAGTCTGAAACATATCATAAGACTGCTTCAGATTGACCAGAAGGTTAAGGTTTATCACGTTTTTCGTTAAGCCATTTGTCTATACTCATGTTTTAGCTAGTATGACGTGTGATCAGAGCCCGTTTTTTAATATTTTGAGGAGTGGTTTTAAACATTTTAAAAGTTAAAATTATACTTATAATAAAAAGAAAATATAATTCTAATAAATTAAATAAAAATTAAAATAAAGTTTTAATCTTTATAAAATTTTATTTTTAATTTTATAAAAAAATTCTTAATTTTTTAATTCTTAAATATTTTTTATTCAATTTTAATCTCTATTTAAAAAAAATTGTAAAAATTTGATATTTTTAGTCTTTAAAAAAATTTATAAAATAAAAATAAAAATTAAAAGTGAATCGATTTTTTGTTAATTAAAATTGAAATGTCATATTATACATGAAAAAAGCTAAAGTCCTCATGAATTAAAGACTTTATTTTATTGAGTTAGATGTACAACTAAATAGTCGATTTGATGATCTGGAAACAGAGGTGGTGATTTATCAAATTAGTCCTTTATTTTTAGATGATTTAATTTAATTGGTGTGACTACCTCTAGAGTAATCTCTTTGTAGTTCTGTTTTGTTAGGCTTAAGGCTCGCTTTTTTACCAAGAGAAATACTACTTCTCCACTTAAACTTTTTTCTTTTGTTTTTTCCTTACATATTTAGGAAGTCTCATTTGGTATTGCTACTTCCATTTTATGCTAGTCTTTAATTTAAATAATAATTAAAATTAAGAAAATATTGATCAAATTAATTTTGGTTGTTAATTATTTTAAATGTTATTCTAATCAGATGATAAAAAAGATCTTAAGGGATCACACGGTATTCATCTTTGCATTTTGCGATAAATATATTGTTGCTAGAGGATTGATGATGCATGGTCAATTAATCATAATTAATTTTTATAATTGTGAAAATTTGAATTCGAGTTAAAAATAACACATAAAATTTAATAATATCAATATTTGTTTCTTAAGACATTGTTCGCCACTTGTTTTCATGCTTGAAAAAACTATAAAAATATGTTTTTTTTTTTTTATTTGCAATCCGATAGTATATTTATTAAATGAGTGACTTGTCTTGTCATGCTACACAGGATACAAAATTCATAAGTGCTATAAAGACTTTTCAATGCGTTAAACATCATTTTCAGGTGTAATGAGAGCATTCGATGCTATGTTTCGATAATTTAATGAATTCAAGACAAGTTAATAAATATCCAAATCTAATGTTCCATTTAGTCTAAATTTTTATTTTTCAAAATTTTAAAAAACTAAAAGCAATTTTATTTTTGAGTTTTCCATTTTATTTTGCAATTCTATAGTTGAGTTTCATTTTGTATTTTGTTTGCATTGAATCATTTTCTATAGTTAGTTGGTGGTGGTAGCAAGGATTGGACGTGGACAGTTGTTAGAGATGGGTGATTGGTAGTGTTAGCAGTAGGCGGAGGTGGTGATCGGTTGTGTGGGTGATGATAGATAGTGGTTAGAGGTGGATGGTCGGTGGTGGTGGGAGAGTAGTGGTTGGTGGTGGCAGTGGTCATAGATGGCAATCTATGGTGTTGTTCGATAGTGATCAGAGATAGTGGTTACAGTTATTAAAGATGGGTGGTTGGTAGTCTTGGCAATGGTTAATGGTTGGAGGCGGTGGTCAATGGTAGTGATCAATGGTGGTGGTCGATAATTGTTGGAGTGTTGGTTATGTCTATTAATGATAACATGTTAATTTCAAAACAAAAACAATAATTATAAATTAAACTTTTTTTTTATTTTGAGTTTTAAGAAAAACTTTTTCAAAATCAAGAGAGAAAAAAAAAACCAACTCGATTCTTTTTTACTCGAACATATTTTGGTTTTGAAATGGAGTTTCAAAACAAAATAGTCACAACCACCTTGAACATACCATAAGAATTCTCCCATGTTCAATTTTGATCATATGGAATCTCAATAATTGACCTTCTCATGTTATTTTCCAACATAAGAGGATCATCTCCTTTGGATTAGACAACATCATAATTTGAATATTGGGTCAAATCTAATTCTCCTAATGGACTTGGAAGACTTCTTGTAGTAGATGTCGAAAAGGTTGATTATATCCTCTTGTCTAAGCGTTGTTCTTTTGTTGGGAAATAATTGAAATTTCCAAAGTAAGTTAAAATCAGTAGAAACTTGAGGGGTATTATTTCCATCTCATAATAATTAACTCATTTTATCAATCACATAAATTAAAAAAGTATAAATGAGAGAATACTATTTTTATTATATTATCTTTATCAATTATTGATATATTCAATATTATCATTAAATTTATTGTTTGTACAAACTTCTCTAGTGGCGAGATTAGATGATTGTCTTCCATAAGAGATTTTCGGTCATTTACTTGTAGTTCAGACCTCTTTGAGGGTAATCATTTCTTGTAAAGAGTTACCTGCATATTTGTACATATATCCAAGATCATTGAAGTTTTTAGAAAACTTATCCTTGGTTGGTTAGATCAATTGTTGAAATGCATTCTAGTATTTCCATTACTTTGCACTAAAAACTTTGTTGTATTCATTAATACTTCTTTTTATCAAAGGATAACTACCAGTATTAGTAAGTAGATTTTTCTTAGTTACTAACTCACTATGCCTTATAAAAGCATAAAAGTTTTATTCAGTTTATCATTGAAGAGTTTCAAAAAATACAATCAAAAGACATAATAGAATTGAAAGAATTTTCAGAGCATATAAAAATAGATCTTAAAAGAGAAAATACAAAAGAGTTTCAATCTGTTGTTCAAAAGAGAACAACCACAAGATCGAGTATTTTCGTAGATAATTTTAATCTAAAAAGTATTTCTCATATAGATATGACTTTAAGATGATTACTTTGTTTAAAGGAGCATAGTACAAAATCCATTTTCATGTCTATTATTCTTTTTGAGTATTCACTTGTCTCAATACAGAGATTTTATTTTACTACTCAAAATATCATTGAAGAGTGATTTGCATAAAGACAACTTTGACATGAATACCTTTGCCCTAACGCAAATAAGATACCCATTTAAAAGAAATTTTGGAAAGAATATGAAATTGACATTTGAGAAATAGATGTTATGCTAAAGCATTTTTATCTGTTTTTTAAATAACAATTATTTTCCTCACAAGCAGTCTTTGTCACCCTAGGTTTTAAAAGAAATTAACAAATTTAAGAAATAAAAAAAGATTGATACAAAAGCACACATTATTTCAAACCATTATCCCAGTACTTCACGCATTGTGGGATCTTTTCTCTTATATGGTAAAGTTCTCAATCAAAAGACTGAACTTTAATGTCAATTGAAGATGTTGGAAAACACAATAAAAGGGGGATTGAATTGTATTTTTTGCATTTATGAAAATGGTTCAATTTCCTTATGTAAAATAGTTCTTCATCAAAACTTTCAACTTAATCGTATAAAACAAGTTTAGATAGAGTAAGGTTGAATCATAAATAGCTAAGATGCGAGAAATAGAGGAAAATAAAGGTGAATCATATATTTTAATACTAGTTTACAACAGACTTTGCTACATCTAGTCCTCCCGATATAAAGAAATTTTGCCTCAGTACAGTCGAGGACTTAATCATCTATTTCAATTAATAGTATACAAGTATTCTTTACTCTTGCATCTATAGGTTGTCTTTGCAAGAATGTTCTTCAACTTTCTTGCAACCTACCATTAAAGTTCATAAAAGTCATTGTACAATTTCAGGTACCCGTTAGAGGTGAGAAAATTGTTGTCATTATCAGGCATATTTACATCAGTTATAGTGTGTGTCTAAGTTGACACAAAGTTAGTTTCTATAGTTCTAACTTTCATTGAGGGGATGTTACAAATAATATCATATATTAGTACAAGTGGTGAGAACACTTCGACTGATTTACATCAATTTTAATAACTCTCTATTGAGATGATATTTTGTCATACTTTTGTTTTAATTTGTTCTAGGATTTTTCATAATTTCTTCTTAATGTGTTGCTTTTTTCATTATCTCTCACACATAATGGACTGAGTAAGTTCATCTTAAATAGAAAGAAGAATATCCATAAAGAATATTGTTGTTGGAAATCTTTATTGATTATTTAAGGTAGATCAATCATTAATATGTATCCATATATGTTTTCATGAACGATTCTACGTATCTTGGTATGAAGACATGGAAGCAGAGAATACGATGATCAAAGCAT
The DNA here is from genome assembly GCA_037974875.1 of Cicer bijugum. NCBI lineage: Eukaryota > Viridiplantae > Streptophyta > Magnoliopsida > Fabales > Fabaceae > Cicer > Cicer bijugum. The sequence goes on from JBBPBT010001444.1 coordinate 395,820, forward strand.
GTCTTAAATACTTTCAAACAAGTAGCAAATTTATGGTGTTCATCACAAGATGTACAAATGCTTTGTCTTTTTTTAATTGTTGACTTTCTTTTAGAGCATAGATATATGATCACTTGCTTTTAAATCAGAGTCAGAAGATCAGATGCTTGAAGTGATGATGTGATTATCATAGATATATGACCACTTGCTTGTTAAGTTTATTAGAGGTAGACGAACATAGCATAATTGTATTCATTAGAGACAACGGACATAACATATAATGTATTCCCAATATATGATCACTTGCTTGTTAAGTTTATCAGAGGTAGACGAACATAGCATAATTGTATTCATTAGAGACAACGGACGTAACATATAATGTATTCCCAAAGTCACCGGACCATTGTTTGCATTATTGGAGTCAACCAAACCAAAATGTTGTTTGTGTCACTAGAGACACGTGTCAAAGCGCTTACATCAGATTTAGACAAACAAACTAAAGTGAAGTTTTGTTGTTCTTTTGTCTTCGTCCAATTATTATAGAATGTAATTTATATCTGAACGCATACTTTGTAATGGTTGAATCGAACTACACAATGCAATATTACGTATTGCTATACTACGATTTGCTCCATTAGTAGATGTAACGCGCGTGTGTTTGTGTGTGTGTGTGTGTGTGTTTGTGTGGCTTGGTGTGACGCAACACTATCTAACTATCAATCTCCACTTTAAATTTTCTCCAAATCCACAATTTTTCCATACTCGGTAATAATAAGCAGAAAAACAAAAATCTAACTCACAAACCCTTTACAGACAAGATTCTATAAAAAGAAAATAATACAAAAACTCTATCCACCATCACCTTCACACCTCCAAAATCATTATCTTGTTCACCAAATAGTTCTAAGTCAACAAGAATAATCTCTACACTATCTTCTCCTCATTTTGGTGCATCAAAAGTTTGGAACTCCATTTTCTCACAAACAAATTCATGGAACGTAGAGCTTTGTGTTAGGAAGAAAAATGGTCAAGGTAAAAGTTTTTCTCCATACAAGTTATAGTTAGATCGTTGGTTAGATGATATGAAATAATTATTTGAGATTTCTTGTATTTTAAAAGGAATAAATACAAACTAATAGATCAAAATAATAAAATTCTAATTTTTTCGTTGAGTTCGAGACGTATTATATGATTTCTATAAAGTAAAGTATGAATTTTTATGTTATATATGATGAAGTTTAAGTTTTTATGATGAATATGAAATACAATTTTAATTTTTATGTTATATGTGATAAAGTTTTGACTTTTATGATGTATATGAGTTGGAGTTTGAATTTTCAAAGTTTTGATTTTTATGGAGTATATAAAATAAGGTTCAATCTTTTTATATTATATGTATTAAAATTTTAACTTATATGACTAGTATGCAGTAAAATCAAAATTATTATGTGACATGTGTTTGAGTTTTAATTTTTATGATGAGTGGAAAATCAAGTTCCGATTTTTATGTGTATGATGTGACATTTATAATTTGTATGGATATTTGTCTATTAATGTATGATTATGATGATAAGGATATATGGTATATGATCATAGTAATTTATAAATAAGATGAATATTTGAAAAAGTGACTTTTTTGAATGCATATGACATGATCTTAGTGGACTATGTGGGAATATTCTTTTGTTGATAATATATCATCATGTCATGGCATGTGCATCTTCGTGGACTATGTGGAAATATTCTTTCTCATTGGTATGTATGATTTTTCTGTGAGGAAGTAGTTTTAGTGATAATTTTTATATTTGGATCATATAATTTTAGAAGTATGTATTATGCATAAGTGCATATGTTTTTGTTATACAATTTAACAATTTACGTTTTTTTCTTTTAGATTGCAAGTTTATATATATATATATATATATATATATATATATATATATGTTTTGTGTATTTTTGCCATATGTTTAGCTTTGGTTTAATTTGGATGGTGGAAAAAACTGACATTTACAACAATATTTTAGGTACTAATGATTTCGAGGAGATTCAAGAATAGTTGATGAATATTGATGTCCGACGAATGTGTGATAAAAATGGATTTTCAAGACTATTTTGTAATAACAGATTTATCGTGATATTTCTAAGTTTATTTTTAATCATTTGTCGCCAACTAATTGAAAGCACTAGAAATACGAAAGTGAATTTCCTTTCGTTAGAAATAATTGATTTTACCTTGTTTTAGCCTCTAAATAAACACTTTCATGATAATATTAAATAAACATGATTGTTATTAACTATTTAAATGAATAGTAGTTTATGTATTTTTACTTAAAGCAAAAAAAATTATAATTTTTCTAAAAAATAAATATTTTTGCAGTAATGTTTGTGATCAAAATTTGGGGCGTTACTGTAGACATAATTACTTATTTATTAGGTGAAAATATTATTTGTGTTTAAAAATATTTAGATTATTATCTATAATTTACTTATAATTTATGTTATCTTAAAATAGATAATCATCAATATAACTCCTATCTTTTAACTTAATCTCCACACTTAATAAGTACAGTTTGATGATAAGTATTTTTTTGTTTGTTTGTGTTTATTATCATCAAAAATGCAAAAGTCTTTCACTTGACCTTCTTATATCTTGCTAATATTTGGATTAATTATGTCATAGTTATATTTATGATTTTGTTTGTAACTCCATATTGTTAGTTGAATCAAAACTGCAAAAGGATAATCATCCATTTATTTCTCTATGTTATGTTTTGGACTGCACATTATTCTCCAACTCTTATACTCAAGTTTGTAGAAATATAATTAATAGAACTTTAACATTCTAAATCTATCAATATTTTGGAAATAAACTTTTTTGTTCATGATATGCCTCAACAAGTGGTGGATTCAGAAATCAATATTGCACTTAACCATAACTCCAATATTTATATAAAAGTAAAAAGTCATTTTAATTTCCTAAACGTGTAAGGTGCAGTCACTACATATTAGTGCAAAAGTGGTTTTAGCTGCAATCTTTTAATTAATATTTTGATGATAATAAAAATAAATAAATAAATAAATAAAGAACAATTATCACTTAATTATATTTATTAACTGCACAGATTAATTTAGAAGACAAAAGTTTTAATTAATGACTATCTTTTATAAGGTAACATAAATTACAAGTGAGTTAGAGATAATAAACTAAGTATTTCTAAACACAAATAATATTATTGCCTAATAAACAAGTAACTATATTTACTAATAGAGCAAATTATAAAATAGCCATAAGAAGTATTGTGAAACACAATCCGAGTCAAAGCATTAAAGGAAAAAAGCGATACACGTAGTTGTTCCAGTATAAGTTAAATCATTTAATAAGCAAAAAAAATAGAATCTTTTAAACAAAGATCATAGTAACTATGAAGAAACTATTACAGTAGTGTCTAACTCTAATGAACACAGTTTCAAGCATGCCTCTGGTCAATCCGTTAATACAAGCCATGATTTGGATGTATTGCCTATGATAAGTGTGTCAAACAAAAGGCTCGTCTTTCTTTGATAAGTATGTCAAAAAAATGATTGTCTGCCTTTCATAAGTGTGTCAAGCATTGTATTGTCTAGTTCTGATAAAAAGACAACACTCAAGATAGTCAAATGCTCCGATGAAAGTAATCGCTCTAAAAAAGTCAACGCTCTAAAGAAGACAAATTTATTTATCCTCTAATCAATATCTTGAATTTGTTAACTGTCTTAAAGTCTTTTTGGCATCAAGTGTTAGTAATATCTTCTAAGGTATGACTTCTTAAATTGAAGATACGCATAATCAATCATGAATATATATATATATATATATATATATATATATATATCTTAAAGACTGATATGCCTTAAATAGTGATTGAATATCTCCAACGATAATATTCTCAAATGACACTTATTCTCTTTATTTAAGAAGAACTCGTTCAGTCAATCAAGTGTCTGAGAGAGAATAAAAAAGACAATGTGTTAAGAAGAAATTCTAAAAAAGCCAAGAATACATCAAAAGAAAAGTATGAATGAAAAATCCTTTGAGTAAAGTTATTTGAATTGATGTAAATCAGTCAAAGTATTTTTATACACTTGAACTGATATAAGACTTGACATGTAACATACTCCTAATGAGAGTTAGAATCCTAGAAACATACTTTGTGTCAATTCAAACACAAACTAGAACTAATGTAAATCAGTCCAATAGTTGCAACAATTCTCTCACCCTTTAGTGGTACCCAACGAAGTACAACAACACTTATGAATCTCAACGATAGATTGTTACAATGTTGAAGAAATGTCCTAAAGGTGATAATATAGATAGGCTAGAGAAGAATACTGAAAGACTGAAAAGACAGAGTAAACAATACTTGTATATATTATTGAAATAATGGATTAAGTCATTGATTGTACTGAGACAAAATAATTATGTAAAGACACGATTAAATGTAGCAACAGTTTGTTGTAAACTGTTATAAAAATATTTGTGTTTTCTCTATCTCTCTATTTCTCTTATATATGTTATCTATGATTCAACCATTTTGTCTTAGAACCTATTTAAGTCGTAAGTTGAATGATTTGATAAAGAACATACTTTTCCTATTAAACAAACGAAGTATTTTTCTGAAATGTCAAAACATAATTTAAACCTCATTTTTCTTGTGTTTTCGAGCACCTTTACTACAATCTTGAATGTATTGAAATTAAACACATAATCAAACTTCTCTTTTGTTAGCAATTTTATGAACCAGATTGATTAATAAAAGACACATCAGAGAACTAAACTAACTAATGAAAATCACATTTAAGGACCAAAATGATTATCCGGATACACATTTAACTATATTTTATGTAAAAAATCATTTAATAATTAAAATATCATAAATGTTAAAATCAAGATAAGACTTAGCTACACAATAAACTTAGTAAGCAAGTAAGAAAAGTTAGCCAAAAAGCATGTTTCTTAGCAATGAAGGAAGTTGCTTAGTTATGAAATAAACTTGGCCATTAAGAAACTTGCTCATAAAACAAGTGATCTAAATCACCTAGAAATAGAGGTGATGGAAGGAGAGTGAAATTCATTCCAACTTGAAGAAAATCAAAATATTGAGATAATTTCAATAAAGTAGAGAGATTTCTACGAGTGATATTCATGGGTGTAATTGGGTTTTGGGTAGTGAGAGATTGAGAGTGTTTGTAAACACTTTGTATAAATTTCCAATTTTTAATATAAAGGTATGCAGCAGTCCGAAGACCTAGGCAGATTTAGTCGAACTCCGTTATCAACCTTGTGTGTTATTCTTCTACATTTTTATTTTCACTTTAATCTGTCTACAAAAAATTTTGTATAGTTTCCTAACAATAAGATCATATAATAATTGACTATATATAATTTAAATGAACCTATAAAATTTGAAGGAACTATGGCTATTGTTTGTCCCATTTCCCTCTCCCTGCCTCAATCCCTCACAAATTACAAACTATATAGGAAATTAAAGTGGCTCATTCTAAAAAGTGATTAATGGAATTGAATTAATCTCTACAATTCCCATAAATTCAAAAAACTCTTAATTTATTCTTTAAAGTTAAATTTGGATGTTTTGGATTCAATGAAAATTCTAGGACTTTGGAAATTCACCTCTTTTTTATGCATTGAATTATTCTAATAACGTTAATATAGTCGATACAACCTTGGTCATCATGTTTGATATGTTTTAATCGGTGTGGACCTTCTCGATTTGAAAATATTATTCTCTAGCACATCTCATATTTGATTATAATAGACATCTATATGATTTGAGCGATACTGTTGTGTTAAATTCTTTATATGTGCATTGTACTTTGATTATCACAGTGCACAACTTAATTTTGTTATTCATGGTACAACTCTTGAAGAATATTCTTGAATAACTTTGCTATTTAGTATTTGTGATGTACTTTGTTTCAATAGTAGGTAATGCTACCCACTTTTGTAGTTTAGTTGCGATATACCTTGTTTTGTCGTGTAAGGGTTTGAAGGATTTTCGCATGCGGCTAACATCAATCACACAAGTGAATTAGATACTACATCTTGATTCAAAATCTTGAGATATTAGATATATGGAACCTCCCACTTATATAGTGATCAACATCTACTTTTACATTTAATTTGAAACACTTACTCACACTTGATATACCAACAATATCTCTTTCAAGTGTGAGTTCATCCATTCATCAAGATATACTCCCTTCGGACTAAAGCTTTCTCGTCCATACAATTGCACCGTCATTGACACTCAACATCAATGATATAAAATTTGTGACCATCATTGTCAGGAACACTTTAGTTACAAGGAACTAGTCCTCTTAGCCAACCATCGATTCTTATAATGTTGTTTTATGAGAGGATCTAAGAATCATCACATTGGACTAAGAACAACCAAACAAATGAGTTGGACAACACATCTTCACCCAAAACCTTAAGTCATTTAGTATATAATCTCTCTCACATATATAGTGCTCAACATCCACTTTTTCATCCAAAATGAGACTTTTATTCACTTTTGATATACAAGAGAGTTGATGGATCTTCAACTAAGTCCTAGAGAGAGGAAAGTGTGTGTAATCATACATAGCGTGGCATGTGAGTTTTGTTATGCCTAGTAAATCTTAAAGTGATAGAGTATTGTAGAATGATACACATATTAGATTGAATTATAAATTATTATAATTTTATTTAAGATAATGAACGAATTATGTTGTGATATTTTATATGGATGTTGGCAAGAATAGTTCAACCACATAAATCTTCATGTTTTTTTTATTATCTTATCTTTGTGGTTTGTTTGTGTGTGTTCATTAAAATTCTATGAATTAGTGGGTTAATTCATTAACCTGTGCAGTTTTTTCCCCAATTCATTTTTTATACTTTTTGTTTGTTTTAACTCCTTTGAAGAAGAGATTAAATTATACCGATGTAATATTTTGGTATGATCAAATAATTTGACAACTTTTTAATGGATGCCTATATTACAAATAGGGGCAGAATTAGAGCTTAATTGTTGGAGGGGGCTTGAGTGCTTAATGGATAATATGATAAAACATTTGATAATTATGAAAGAGACATCAATCTGTACTTTTTTTGATTTCTCGTCTTTAATAAGTTTGAAATTTTATTTGTCTATTGTAATATTATATTTTATGAACTAAAATATAAATATATTCTTTTTAATGTTATAATATTTAATTAAAAATTAATTAAGTTTTTGACCCTTTTAAAATTTTATTTTTAGTTTTTATAAAAAATCTCTAATTTTAAAGAATCTTTCATTTTTGATATATGCTTTTAAGTTCATTCATTTTTAATCAATGCATATTTAAACGTAAAAGACTTAAATATTCATATTTAATTCATCTATCTATGGTTAATAAATTTAATTTCTTTTACTAATAAAGATTAGTTGCATTAACAAGGAATTGGTCAACCTTCCCTACAAGATGTAGTTCAACTCTCACTGTTGTTGAAAAATTCAAATGACATACATGATTTGACTTAAACAGGAACAACAAGAATAAATTGGAAAAAAATTTAGACAAAAAATTTTTACAAAAATTAAAAGAACTAAAAAAAATTAAAAATTTATTTAACCTTTTATGTAATATTAACTTTCAAAGTACCCTTTTATTTATTTTGTAATGAAACCAAAATGCAGTCATGAATGGATTGCCACATGTAAGAAAAATCCATGGCAAAACAAGTGTGGTCTAGTTGCACTATAAAACAGAGCAATTGTTGAGTACACGAGCACTAGTTTTACTTATGACATTTATACCATTCTTAATCTATATATTAATACAATATTGTAAACTTGGTTTTATGGCAAGTTTGTCATTTGTCAATTATCCAAATTTCTTTTTTTTTATATATTAAGTTTTTACTATTAGTAATTAGTCTTTAATTATTATTATTATTAATATTTATTAATTAGTTAATCTATAAATCCTATTTCAATTTTTATTTTATTGAAAGTTGCAAAAATTTAAATTACATGCGTATCAGGAAAACTATTGTGTGTAAATGAATATTGGGATAATTGTGAATGGACCCTATCTAAATCTTGCAAATGGAGGGTTGTATTATGAGGATTTATTTATTTATTTTTTTTTTACTAAATAAATAACAAGTAGGAAAACAATTTTTTTATCTGGCAATGTTGGAGAAGAAATTGGGGAAAATTAATAAAAACATGTACTGATAACAAGAAAAAATAAATGAAAAAATAATATATTTATTTTGTTTTCATTTTCTGTTATCTCGGTTACTGAATTATTCTATGTTTCATATTTTATGCTATTTAAAAGTTTTTATTTCTCAATTTTTTTTTTGTAATTGATACAGTACAATAACCAAGATTACGATTTTTATGGTTTTATTACAATTTTTATGTAATTGATGCAAACAGAAAATTACGATTTTTATGGACAGTTCTTCCAAGTTGGGAATCAAACATCTTGCCTCCAATGTAATAGACGTAGAAAATACCCATTTTATTATGTTTTGTTGTTTTGTGTTTTGTTTTTGCTTTGGTTCTTTATGTAAGAAGAAAAAACTATGAGATGCCGAAACATCATGAGAGAAAAATTTAATGAAGCACTAGGGTAAAATGGTTCCATCATAAATTTTGCTTCATACATTTGATAGTTTTGATTAATAAGTTTTATCAATTTCAATAAAGATTTTCTATGTTGTAGTTGTTTTTTTAAGTAAATTGAAATTTTGTTTGTATTATATTATACACTTACAATTTTGTTACTACGTCATATTATCTTATAGTTGTTTTTTTTTTAAGTAAATTGAAATTTTATTTGTATTGTATTATACACTTTCAATTTTGTTATTACGTCGTGTTCTCAGGTTATAGATTACTATATCTTTTATAGTAATTTATAATAATCATATATTATTTTTCTTTTCAAAGTCACCCACCCATGTCAATTGATTCTTGTAATTATTATAGTAGATGATACTTAATAGGAATAGGAAATAAGTTTTAGTTCCTTGGAAAATAATTATCTTAATGTATTATGTATTATGTGTCTTATATTTATAATTCATATTTATATTCCATGTGACGCACACTAATTTGAAAGAAATTTCAAAAAGTTTGAGTTCGCATTCAAGAAAATTAAATAAATAAAGTTGAGAGTGGATTTCATATAGTCTTACATCTACGTCTGCCCTGATTATAATTATCTTTATTGATTTTTACATAAACTTAATATACTTTTTTGATATGATATCGAAAAATTAAATATCAAAATTTATATTATTTAATTAAAGTGTATTAGACATTAATCTTTAATGATTTTTAAAACGAAATATTAGTTAATAAAAATTATTTTTAGAAAAAATGAAACTAGATTGATGACAGTTTCATTGTATTAAAATACGTAGACAAATTATTTACTTAAAAAGCCGCTTACCTCTATTTGAACAAATAAAATAAACAAAAAGTTGATTTTGTCATCGCCTACTACCCACTTTAGATTAAAATCAAAGCTCCTTTTTTCTTTTTCATCCATTGAAAAGAGATGCATTAAGGCTATTTTTTGGGCTCAGAATCCCCTTGTACATGGTTTTCTTCTTTTTCTTTTTATCTAAATAAGTTATTGCCTCATAGATTTAGTTTTTTCTTTCCTCGTAATTTGTCTACAATTCCATCATTAAAGTGTGACATTGTTTTGTTTGTAATCTTATTACAATGATGTTTGGTTTCATGTCTTATTTTGATAGATATGCTAATATCTTTGGTCAACATGTCAACCCTAATGAATCTACTATTTGCATTGGATCTACTTCCATTTGAAGACAAAATATCTTAGTTGACTTGTTTGGGTTTCCATTGGTTTTCTCCTTTTCATATATCTCGAAATACTTATTTTCAAAGGAAGACCTAAAGTTGATTATTTACAACCAATTGATGATCGAATCCAGACTAAATTTGAGACTTGGAAAGCATTTATCCTCTCTATGGAAGATATAATTCAATTGGTGAAAAGTGTTATTCGTAGCATGTTGATTTATAGCTTCCACATATATTCTTGGTCGACTTCTCTTGCTTGGCATAATAATACTATTACTATTAAGTTTGCTTAGAACTTAATCACTTCTGGTCAACATTGGACTATTCTTTTTAGAGATTGCGTTTTTACAAGACAGGGACGTGTTAAATATCACATTAATTCCTCCATCCTGATTGCATTTAAAGCTAAACTAACTACTATATATGAGAATAACAAATGGCAGCTTAGTACGGGTGGCAATATTAATTTCTAAGTTGACACTTGGTTAGAGGACTCTTTGGTTTTTATTTTTAACGTTGATGAGGATATGCAATTTTGTGCCACTGTCAACAATTTCATCCAGGATGGTTACTGAAAAGTTCTTTTTGTTATCTTACATAGTTACTCATAGTTGGTTGTCTTGCTAGCAAATGTTACTATTTATACTTTTGATTGTTAGAATCATCTGATTTGAAGATTAAACAATTTTGGTGTTTTAAGTTTTAAAGAAGCATATTTATTCTTCAAGTTGTTGGAGAAACAAATTCCTCATGCCAAAATCATTTGTCATATTAGCATTCCTCCTTTCAAGTCTTTTAGATTTTGGAGATTGGTGCATATTAATCTCCAGTGGTTGTCAAGTTGTTTCAAGATCCGAGCTTTGTAAATATGCAACATATACCAATAACCATTTATTTATGTCTTGCTCATTTTCTACTAGGATCTGGTTTCGGTTAAGCTTTATTTTTTATACTCAAATTGATATTAGTTCAGTTCAACATCTTCTTGCCATTTGTGACAAAGGTTTGTCTCATTAGTGTAGGGATGTTATTTTAGTTAACATCATCTTTATTATTGACATTATTTGATATTGCAGAAATCAATCCCACTTTGAAGGCAAGTGTTTTGTTTTTCACATAGTCGTCAACATACTTATGGTCAATGTATTATTATCTGACAATCACATTTCTAGTACAGTCTTCAATTATTTGCATTAGTTTCAAATTATAAATTCCTTTTAGGTTAAAATTCATCCTTCTAAGGATCTTATCATCAAGGAAGTGATTTGATATCATTCCAAATATTATTAGATTAAATGCAATACTAATTGAGCTACTTATGGTTGTCTTGATCCAGCTGCTTGTGGATGTATATTTATGGACAACTTTGTTGCTTTTGTTGTCGTTTTGTTGTAACTTATGGAAATTACAATTGTGTTGCATATTGTGCTTCCATCAATTATGGTTGATGTTGAAATAATATACAAGAATGAATGGTGTCTTCTATGAATTAAGTCTGATTTTTAATTGACAAAATCGAATTTCAGGAAACATAGTCTTATTCCTTGGTCCATTAGAACATTCTGACATAATTTGCTAATTTATTGGTTCGCATTGTTTAATACTCATTGGTGTGACACTTTTTTGTTAATATTTTATATATTTTATATGTTTTTAATATAATAGGTTTGGTCTACCTGATTATAGATTTTACTTATTTCTATATATGTTTATTGTAATTTTTTTCTTTCACCATAATTCTATCCATTTGGATTTTTTAGTAAAGTTTAATGAAGTAGTGGTTTGTATCCTTTAAAATTGTTTTCTTGAGTTTTAGTATTGCTCCTCCGAAAACTTTGTATTTTTCTTTTCTATTTTAATAATAATAATAATAATAATAATATTTTAGAATACTATAAATGATAGATAGTTGACGTGTGATACTATATCAAACTAATAATGTGATGTTTTTCAACTTTGTTATTTTTTTTAAAAAAAAATACTTGTTAAAGAATTAAAAATAAAAATAAAAACATTACCATTCTACGGATACATACCGTATAGGGATGAGAATAGGTTAGACCGTCAAGGGTCTATGGTCTGGCCTGACCTATTTAATAAAAAAGTTAGATTCAAACTATTTTTAAAATATATTTATTTAAATAGGTCAGACTCAAACTTATAAAAAAACCTATTGGGCCTAATAGACACCACCTATATATATTTTATTATTTATTAATGTTATTTTTTATTATTATTGATTAATAATATTATTTTCTATTTTAAAGTCTATCAATTAGACAATCACTCAGTAGTCGTTCTATATTCAGTAGATTTCATATTTGTTAGAGATTTCATATTCGGTAGTCGTTCAATTAAGCAATCACTTAGTAGTCATTCCATATTTGTTTGAGAGATAATAATGGGTGCATGTGCATTTATTTGAGGAAAAAATTTATTCTTTGAAACCAAAAATTATTTTTTTAGGGTTTAAATGGTGGTTGTTTCAAATTTTTTTTAAATCATTTTGTTAAAAAAATAATTTTTTTATTTAATATATATAAATATATAAAATATAACATTTAAATATTTTAATGTTAATAAGACTTTTAAATATGCTTTTAAGTCAGGCCAAGTCAGGCCGGAAAAAAACCTATATATAGGCCGTAGGCCTAAAAATTAATCGTAAGTCAGACTCAGACCTTTCAAAGTCTGGTTTGACCCAGCCTATTCCCATCCCTAATACCTTACGATGTATCACGCTACAATGCGGTAAAAGCCCAACGTGTGAATATGGCCATCAATCATTAATGGGCCAAATTATCATAGTAAATTGGTTGCGTTGTTGTACCGTAGTTATTGCAATGCAAATATATTGCTACTAGTTGCATGTTTGATTCAATTATTATTTTGAAGATGTTATTTCACAAAATATGTTTATCAAAATTATTTTGGATAGAAAGTATATTGTGATATTTTTTTGGCGATTTTTTCACATAACTTGAATTTATTGTGATTTGGATTTCTTATGTTGTGAATTTCTTCTTCCTGTTGCATGTTTGTTATGATCAATATTAAGGAGTTGATTTTGGTTTGATTCACATGCTTCAATTGTTGTGGTTATTTGCTGATTTGATGTATATTGCAAATCAATTGTCTGATTTATTTAGTTGGATTTCTACACTTAGATTTCTTGTTGGTTTAATTATTCTCTTGATTGTGATTGTTTGATATGGTTGCGTGCTCCTTTTTTTATTGCTCTTTTCTAGGTTTGATTTTTTTGTTGGCTTGGTTCTTCTTTTGATTGTGAGTATTGATATGATTTCTTGTTGGTTTGATTCTTCTCTTTATTGTGATTGTTTGTTATAACTAATAATCCTCTCTTCGGCTTCAGCTTCTTTTTTGGTTGTTTCTCGCTTTGTTGGTTCTTCTCTTTGATTGCTTCTTCTTTGGTGACAGCTCTCTCACTTTGTTTTCTCTCATACTATTGCTCCTTCTTTAGTTGTTCCTTCTCTATTTGTTATGATATTAGTTGGTTTGATTTTGATTGGTTTGAACTTTACCTTCAAGGGATGTTTGAATATTTGGAAATAAGTTTTAGAATTAAGTCTAACTCTATAAATATGAATCAATATTTGGTCTTTTTTATGATTGACAAACACCAGTTAGTACGTGTTAATCTAGGTGAATGTTCATATGCTCTCAGTTTTGTCTCTTCATCCCTAAATACATTATTGAAAGTTAGAATCAAACAAAAAATAAAAATGAGGTAGGTGGATGAACATTCATCGATAATGTAGTGAGTTTGATGAGAGATGTTAGATAATTAGGGGTGTGCAAAAATATGATTAATTGAACTATATTGACAAATTAGATTGCACCGCAACATAAAAAATCAAACCATTTAAATGGTTTATGATTTGGACCACATATTTAAAACAATTCAGTTAATCAAACTTAATTTAAAAATCAGTTTAACAATTTTAAAAAATTTTAACTTCAATTGAGATTTATTTTTTTTCAAAATTTTTTAAATTTATTTTTCTTGAAAAAGAAAAAAGTTAAATCATTTTTTTGTTGAAATTTTTTTGAGAAAAATCGAAAACATGTTTTTCCTTAAACTTTTTCTTGAATTTTTTTTATTGATAAATTTTTAATATCTATTTTTCTCAAAATACTTTTTTCGAAAAAAAATTAAATTTCAAAGTTCTTTTTCTGAATAACTATTTTGAAATTGATTTTAACTAAAAATTTATTCAAAATATTAAACTAGTTTATATTTATAAATCATTTTTAAATCAGTCCATAAGTGCACTAAACTTAATTTAAAAGTAATTTTTAATAACTAAATTAAATCATTAATGTAGTTTAATGCAGTTCGATTTTTGCACGCACTTTTATATTTCTAAGTTAACACCTATATTCATAACTTTTGTCATTCCTATTAAAACTAATCTCGTTTTGTTTTTTCCTTTCTTTCTATCTTATTCTTTATCGATTCATATTGTTAACTACACACTTATAGTCAAATGATTGAATTCAAATGTTTAATAAATTTTAAATAAAAAAAACATTTGAAATAATTCAATTTTAAATTTTAACTAAAACAATTTTTAATTAAATGTTACCTATCTTTCCACAACCAAATTACTTAAACCCTTCCTTCGGAAACATGTAATTATGACCACGACAACAAAAAAAAAACACATATTTCACAAAGAAAATCCATTCATCTACAAAATGGAGCATATATAGCATTAGCATAGATCCATTAATCACCTAATCTACAAAAGTCCTCATCTACAAAAATTGAGCATAGGCACACCATATAGATCGAGTAAGCACCACCTAGAATTCATTCATATACATTGACTATAGTACATTACTTCGAATAAATGCTTATGTTGAATTTGTAAAAGCAATAGAAACACAAATGAAGAAAATATCAACCAAATCTCTTCCTGAATAAAAAGACATCCAATCTTCATTCACAAGCTTCTACTTTAATATTTTACACCAAGCCCCAGCTACTTTCAACCCCACACAAATAATTAATCACACAAAATTATGTTTACACGTAGCTTCCTCCCCATTTTTAATTCAATGGGTAAACGTGGCCTAGTGCTAGTGCAAACACAATTTTTAAAAAAAACTAATATCAAAATAAACGGTTTTTCATTATATATTACTTTAATACATTTAATATTTTCAATTTATATGCTGACGCAAGAATTACTTTCAACACCACCACTTGTATGCCATGCTGATTGTAATCACACTTTTGTATAATCCATACTACCAGGAAAAATAAAATTAACAACTAAAAAAAAGAAATAAAATAAAATAAAATCATCTCTAATTTTGTCTCTAAAGATTAGAGACAAGACAATTTAAAAACATTTTTATTTTATATTTTTTAATTTTTGTCGTTAATTCAATTTTTTCAAATTTCATCCGACCGCCGAAAGTTTAACGGCGGTCGGAGTGATACTAACCTTATCAGGAAAAACTTCAAGACAAATTTCATCGAACGCTTTAACGATGACATGGTGGTAACAAGTGGCATTGAGATGAAGAAAACAGCGAAGAAGATCGTGAAGATCATCTTCCGAATCGATCTCATTCTCGAAAATCATTTGAAGCATAGAATGTTTAAAATCATGATATGGATCTTCGGAGTCTTTCTCAACCACAACAGTGTTCAATAGTGGGCTCTGTTTGGGTGCAGAGTAGTTTTGTATTGTCTCGGCTTCGGAGACAGTGGTTGTCGAGAATTCGTCGTCGTCGACGCTGCAAACACCGCCGTTTCGTTCCCCGGAAGTTGTAGTGGAAGAAGCTTTACTACATGTTGGATTTGTCTTTTGGTTAATGGAAATTTTGGGCTTTTGAATTGGCTCGTGTACTTCAATTGCTTTGTTTTTTGTACAACCACAACTTCCATTTGATGTGAATAATGTTCTCATAAGGCTTTTCATGTTGGAATTGGAAGACATTATAGTAAGTAACCTCCTAAATTAGATTGATATAATATAAATATATAATAACATATGGTATAGAAAAAGAGAGGGAGTTTGATTTTATTTTGTGAGTTATGAGAATCGAAAATACAACAAAGTTAGAAAATTAATTAGGTGTTTAGAAGAAGAAAAAAAAACATACAAAAGATGGTTGGATATGTTAAGGTAGAGGTTGTTGTTTGGTAGGATTCCTTTTCAAACTAACAATGTGATAATTGTGATGAGTTTTTTGAGATATAAATGGAGGTAGAAAGAGAATATAGGGGTGAAATTAAATTAGTATGAGTTGGATTGGGGTCTCTTTCGAAAAATGTTTGGTGTTTAATTTGATGAAGGTTATTTATTTGACTTGACGTAGCTAGGAGTATAATAAGGGATTAATCATTTGATTAATCTTTGGGAAGAAATTAAACTAATCATTATGAAGGCTTATTTTTCAATAACTTAAATTGATTTTGTTGCGTATATGATTAAATATATTTGAATTGGACCAATGGCTATTGTATCTAGCTAGTTCCTTAACACGATAACTCTACAAAAGAAACTTAAACTATAATAAAGCATAGAATTAACTCGTGTATCTTTCAAGAAACAAAAACAAAAAAACTCTTGTATGTTGTCCTTGTGTTATTTAATTTAATTTACAGTAATTTTGTTACGTAATTTTTTTTTTTTTGACAAACTTTTCTTACGTAATTTTAATAGGTGAATTATCTTGAACTACAAAAGAAGCTTCTGCCAATAAAGTTGGCTTCCAAGGAAACAAGCCTTTTCTTTCGCTTTTTCCCGGCCCATTAAGTTTTGCCTCTTATATGGAGTCTAATTTAGAGCATAATAGATGAACCCAATTTTTAACAAAAATTTTTTATCCACATCCACTTTTAGTAAACATGATAATAATTACGCCTAACATAAAATTAATTTAGTTGAATAGATTATTAATTTAGAAGTAAATTATAAGTTCACTTTTAAACAATGGTAGATAAATTATCTACTATCAATTAAAATCAATCACGTATATTCTACTAATTTAAATATAAAACTTAATATAGTTGATGAAATGCATGCGACTGATTTTAATTAATTGTGTAATTTACTCACATTTTTTTAAATACAACTTAAGCTACCTAATTTAAATTACGTTGAAAATACATTTGATCATATAATTAAATTATTATAATATTGACTAAAATTTAAATCAATTACTTTTTTTAATTTAATTAATTATACTTTTTAACGAAATATTGCAATTTACATGAGTGTATAAAAAGTGTGTTGATGTATTATTATTAGTTTAAATAGCATCATATTCTGATCACCAAATAGCATAAAGTGTCATTGAATCAACCGTATGTTAAATGTAAAAGATGGTTTCATATGTTATTTGATGAGAAATTGAGAATATATATATTTGGTTTTTTATATTAAGGATAAAAATCTGCCGCTTCATTTCAAAAAATAATAATTAGCTAACTATACAATCAATAAGTTATAAATAACCGATTTCCATAACTATACCACGAGGAAGTTTAATTCATTCACATAAATGATTAGGTAATAAGTAACTGATCCTCCTAGCTAGTCCTTTTGAATTTTTAAGTTTATACCACGTATACAAATTTAGTAAAAACAACCATACAATGCCAATTTTTAGAATATTAAAATCCACAAAGTAACATATGACTCCTTCAACCATTTCCTAATATTTTTTTTCGTATTTATTATTTATATTATAGAAATATTAACTTGGTCTTGCCGTCTTGTTGCACATCTTGTTCTTAGATTATGCCATATGGTTTTTTATCATTCCATGATATACTTTCATTGTGTTATAATATGTACATGCTTTACGCTTTATAAAAAAAATATTACACGTGCTTTGCGTATGGGATTTTTTTTTTTTTTTTTTGTATGGGAACTTAGCTACGGTCCAGAGTAACACTAAAATATTTAGTGGTACCAAAAAATATATTTAAAGTTCCAAAACAAATATTTAAAGCTCCAACGTAACTAATTAAGTAACCAATTTTCTATCGCATGTACTAGGTACTAGCTGCACATTTAATCTATTGCAGCAACCAAATGCACTTGAAAATGACATTATTTGCAATTCAAACTTCAGAACATGCAAATCGATTTATCCAATATCTAGGTGGGATTGAAAACTCATAGATGTTTATCAATTTTACCATAAAAACCAAACATGCACTTTGTGACTCATTATGTAGTTGATCAACGATTAGATTATAGTCTGACTAAATCTGTATTGTTAGAATTGGATTTTTTTTTTTTAACGTAATAAACATGTTCAATTAAATATATTGATTGTGATTCATAATTAAATAGATATCAAATTAAGTAACAATGTTAATTAAATTATTAATTAAATAATTAATTTAATTGATGTGTTATAATATGAGTAAATTTCATTAATAATTCATTTCAAAATAATTAATTAGAGGTCTATGTGATTATTCCGGAGAGGGGATCATCTACCTTTAAGAAGGGAAAGATAGTGTGATTTTTTCTTTATCTCACTCTTAATTCATATTTAGCTCTCACTTATCTCTCATCTTTTTTTCAATATCTTAATCGCTCTCTCTTTTATACACACAAATACATCAAACTCAATCTAACTTTTTTTTCTTATAGATAGAGGATCTATTTTCGATTATCACTTATACATAGGATATGGTTTCCATTACAATTGACATATTGAGGAAGAGCTGGAGAAATATTATAAGTAAATGAGACAGCGGTTAGAAAACTAATTAGAATCGGTTAGAGGGTCATTATTTATTAATTATATAAAAAAACCTATTTTAAAAATCATTAATTTAGATATTTTTTAATAGAGTTTAATGTTTATTGGCTATAATAAAATTACTATTTAAAAATAGCTTCGAATTACTTAACTTTAAAAAAAAATAGTAACAAACAAATAAAAAATCTTAAGAGTGATGTTTTTTTAAACAAAAAGTGGTTACTTTTAAGAAAAATATGTAATAAATGGCTCATGATTCGATTGATTTGTTACGCGGTGTCAAAATAGTTTAGAAAAAATAAAAAATATTTTAAAGTCTCTAAATTAATACATTGTCATTTGTTTGTTGCATTACCTGTATCATTTGTTTGTTGCATCATCTACATTTGTTTGCTGCATTATTTCTATGTGTTTGTTGCATATACATCTAAAATATCTTTTTCGGCATAACACTGGTGTATATGGTTGTTCAATTAGGTTTAATATCCTAAGAAGAATAACACTGGCATATATGGTTGATCAATTAGGTTTAACATCTTAAGAAGAATAATAGATTAAAGGTTTTTTACATCTTGAGAAATGTGAAATGTTAATCAATAGACTTCATAAAAAATTAAAGGATTACCGTCCTAGTAATATGTAAACTCTTATTCAAGAGTCTGATCATACTTTTTATGATATCTTTGTGTTTTTTTATCTGTCATTTACCTCTTATTATACTCTAATGTGTATCAAAAATAAAATAACTTAAAAAGTTTAAAACTCTTGAAGATTCACGTTTATCATATTTATTGAGAGTCCCAAAATATTAATTTATAGGTTCCTTTTAGAAGATCAAATGATTATTGAGTCAAATAATTTTTTAATACTACATTTAGGGGGAGTTTTCTTTTAAACCTTATTTTGTGAAGGAAAATTTGTAACACTTTGAAATTTAAACAAGGAGAAGGTAATTTTTTCTTTAAACAACTAAACACTTTCGGATGATATATTCATAATTGTACTTTAGTTTAAATCAAAGTAAAATATTTAGTTGTAAAATTATTTTTTAAAAGTGACGACTAGAATCATTTTTTCGACATAACAAACTTACTTACAACCAAACAATTCACATTGACAAAAAAAAAGTCAAAATTGTTTCAAATACATAAATTTCATTGCGACAACAACATTGCAATATAGAAGGAAGAATAAAAAAAAATTCTTAAATAAAACCTTAAACTAATCATTAACTCTAACTGAGGATCCACAGGTGGCATCAAGTCTCACTACTTCTGATTACCAATCTAAAATCATGGCTTTGTCACATCTTCAACGTTGTTACAATCCCTGAACTACTCAAAACTCTAGGAACCTAGACATAAGCTCGATCCACAATAATATTAAGGGTCGCTATCTAAAAATAGCATATATATGAAAATACAAAACATGATTCGTGTGACAAACTACCCTATTGCAATGCTTATATGCATATGCACATGATTCCAGAAATTCCACACCCTCTTCAAGGGGCGTAAATCATAAATATACCGTGTGTCACAGACCATTACTAATTGTCAAGGTGTCACCTATCACAAATCAGCATGATTTACTAGAGTACAGTCTACCACATACCTACACGATTCAAAAATCC
Source organism: Cicer bijugum (assembly GCA_037974875.1). Taxonomy (NCBI): domain Eukaryota; kingdom Viridiplantae; phylum Streptophyta; class Magnoliopsida; order Fabales; family Fabaceae; genus Cicer; species Cicer bijugum. Next base: position 416,064 of record JBBPBT010001444.1, read on the forward strand.
CCGTAAGAATCAAATGAGCCAATCAACTTAAGGAACCATTCTATGGCCCATCACGTTCACCACTAACACCATGACCCATCACAGTCACCACTAACTATGAAATACATGAGTATACTATGTCTCTTTCACATCAATCATTATGTAAATGCAGCTATTAAAAAAACTCTCATTTTAATAGTCATTAAACACTAATAACTTTTAATACTTTTTCATAGAGTATACTAAAGACATAATATCATCAATAAAATTCATAATATATATGTTATCAATTATGAATGCTTAATCACATCAAATAGATACACAATCGTGTACACATTTATTAACTACAAGCACAAAGAACATGTGTACAGATACACTCTATATTTAAGTATATATATTATTGTTAGAAATTGCTTTTATCTCGATAGTGCTTATTACACAATCAACTTACGCTACGCTAGCATAACCTATCCGACAATTCTAACGAAACCTTTCAATTTCATTGTACCTTAAACCAATCAATTAGCTTAATCAATACAAGTTTCTAAATCAACCCCAAATGAACCCTATGTTCGGCCACTATTCAAATCAATTAGGATTTGACTTTTATCTTAGGTTCCTTAACTTCAAAAAGACTTTGATTAAGTACTTTGCAAAAGCAAATTTCAAAATATTTATGCTACACTTTGAAAATCCTAAATTGTTTTTCAAACTTATTGAAGTTCTACTCAAATCTTTGTCTTTAACAACTTAGAAAAAAATATTTTCTTAATAAAATCAATCAAAATACAAATATACTCATACAGTTTGAAATTTTGATTAAATCGTCCATTAACTTCATAAATTTCAACACTTTAATATTTGAAAAACTAGTAGAAGGTTTTTATCAAGAAATCTTATAATAATAATAATAATAATAATAATAATAATAATAATAATAATAAAATACTCAAA
>JBBPBT010001444.1:421348-432745 GCA_037974875.1 Cicer bijugum
AAAGAAAAAAAATTGATGAATTGAATTTAATCGATCAAAATTTATATTATGCTATTGATGAATTTATTATTTGATTGATTGAATTTGATGGATGATTATATCAAATTGTTACTACTAATTTAAAAACTGAAATAAATATATAATATTTTCTTAAAATGATATATATATATATAATTTAATTCATTGAATTTTATAAAATAAACTACGTGATTTATTGGATTTTGAAAAAAAAAATTGATGAGTTAGATTTAATCTATCAAAATTTATATTATGTAATTGATGAATTTATTATTTGATTGATTGGATTTGATGGATGATTGTATCAGATTGTTACTACTAATTTAAAGATATAAGATTCACAACATTTGCAACAGTGTTGTTTGAGAGTAAAATTGTGAGGTTGAAGATAATGTGGAAAAATATATGGTGTGCCCAAATTACAATAAAATTTGTGATATTGCTTGATCTAATAGTCAAAAGTGAATTTGACCGTCATAGGCCATTTAACAAGTGTCCATGTTAAATGTCCCCTTATTTATAAAGTTGAAGCAGTTAAGTTTACTTATTTTTTGGGTACATATAACTGCATAAATTAATCTGTATATGACTCACATCAATTTAAAGAGTTGATATCTCTTAATATATTATAATGTAAGTAATTGATCTCTCCCAATATATTATACATTTGTCAGATATTCAATCTTTACCCAAATAGTTAAGGGTCCAATCTTTTACCACTAAATATACCCATTTAGTAAACATGAGTTTGAAATTGTTCTTCTCCACTTGATCTTCTAATTTTCTTTTGTATTTTTCTTTCTTTTATCCATATAAAACAAAACAAACAAACTCTTTTTGTTTCGTATACAAAGGAAAAGGAAGACCAAAATCTAAATAAAAAAATCTTTAAACAACCATTGATATGTATCAGAAAAAATTATATTTGTAATTTTTTAAATTGGCTTTATTATATAGGTTATTTAAGTTTTTTTTTTTCTTAGTTACTTATTGAAACTTAAAAACGATTAATATAGAAAGAGAAAAAATATGATTTATTAATTTGAAAGTATCATTTCAACAACATTAATAACACACCGTCTAACAACTACGTGGATATTTTTTTAATATAATTTAACTTCAATTTAAAAAAAAAATTTATTTTGATGTGTATATATTGAGACTTAAAAAATTTTATTGTGAAAAAAGAAATTAAAATATATATTCATGATTTATACATAAATTAAAGGTTACAGGTGTAATTGTGTCTGTATATAAATATACAAAATAAAATTAAGAAAATAAGGTGCTCAAATTGGAGAAATATATATCCATGATTTATGCCTAAAATTCAAGTCACGTGCCCTAGCACATCCTCTTTTTTGGGCTTATATTCGAAAGCCCATTACGTTAGACACCTTTCCCATTGTTAGATGTGAACATACAAAGTTGTAAAAATGGACAACACAACTAATTATAAACCGATATTTTATTGCATCATTATCATTTACTATCTTTCTTTGTTGGCTCAACTTAGCTCACACAAAACTTTATGCAATTTTGATTATCAAAACAACATATATGCTTTAAGAATTATATACATAAGATTCTCAAAATGGCAACGTTTCTGTTTCTCCCTTCACCTTCTTGTGTTTCTTTAATGAGCAAAGAGACTTATAAATTTTGTAGTCTTACTTCAATTCACTCACGCAAATCCAATGTAAAAGAGCTCAACTTTAGAGTTAGAGCTGTTAGAGAGAAAACTGAGGAAATCAAAAGCCCTTTACAGCCACCTTCACCTGAGGAAGTTACCAAGAAGTATGGTCTTGAAGCTGGTCTTTGGAAGGTGCCCATTTCTTTCTCTTATCTATTTTGGCTTATCCTATGATTATGTGGTTATAAAAAAGTTTCATTTCAATAACCAAAAATGAAAAATCTCTTCTTTTTTTTTTTATGTAACATTTGGTATAGTAAGTTAACTGTTTTTCTTGCTCTAAATGCAAATAAGTGTATTGTTTCCTACTTTATAAATCTGTTGTAAATAGAATTGCCCAATTTGGGTTGAGGTTAGAGGAAGTTAAAAGTGTATTTGTTATTTTGTTGCTGAAAGTTTGGGGAAAGAAAACAAAGCTTATGAATGAAAAAATGGTTTTGAACAAGTGAGCCAAAAATGAGAAGTTTTGCTTGTCAAATTCATTGTGGGCTGTCTCAGATTAAATGTTGTGTTTACTACAAAAGATGTGCCACTTGAATCGAAGTTTTTTTTTTTCTTTTTTTTTGTGTTTACTCTTGAATTTTATTTTAGGTTTTCTATACATTTTCTCCTTCAACGAATGATCCATAGTAAATCAGGATTGAATACCTTTTTTAATGGAAATTGCTAGGGTAGGGAAGTCTCCAATTCTATGGTGGACATGCTGGAAAATATCTCAAAATTTGAGGATGATTGACATCACCGCTTTTAAGTAGAAGTTTATGATTTCCGTTTACTTACATAATGGTTGAGACAGTTGAGACAATGGTCTAATCAGTGATCATTTGACAAAAACAAGCAAAAACAAATATAAGTTGAATTTTAAGACACTAATATTTGTTTTCCTTATTATTTAATGAACTGGTACCAATTGGGCCACTTCGTTAATCCTTAATCCTAAACCCTAAACCCTAAACCATGAGATAATTACCAATTGGGCCACAGTTGAATAATACCACGAGATTCGAATTTCTGAGTGACGTTGGTCATTGTTAAATTTATGGACGATTTTTAAACATTTGTCTTTCGTAAACCATAAAAGAACCTTCTGCAACTAAAAGCCACCTTTTTCATTCTATGTAAAATGAAAATTATGGTCTTCTGCAGATTTTCAGCTCAAAGGAAGAAGGTCAACAAAAATCGAAAGGTGATCAAGCCAAGGAGTTGCTGGCAAAATATGGAGGAGCTTACCTAGCCACCTCCATCACTCTGTCATTGATCTCTTTCACTCTTTGCTACGTACTAATCAACTCTGGAGTAGATGTTCAAGCTTTGCTTCAGAAGGTGCAATGCTCATACAAAATCAAATTTGTATTGCAGTATATTTAAAACAAAATAACTGCAATGGGTTAATAGTAATGTATTAAACTGTCTTTGTATCTTCAGGTAGGAATCACTACTGATGCAACCGGCGAAAAAGTTGGTACCTTTGCTTTGGCATATGCTGCACATAAAGCTGCATCTCCAATTAGGTTTCCACCAACAGTAGCTCTTACACCAATTGTAGCTGGTTGGATTGGGAAAGTTGTGAAAGAATAGTAGCTAGTTGTGGTACCTTCAAATACCAGTTTTCATTGTAATATACTTCTACCTGTAATAATATTTTCATTTCCCTTGCTAGATTACATTATTTCCACACTCGTGGACATGTAAATCCATATATTGTCAATAACTAAAGGGATGTTAAACAATAAACATACCACCTGTCTATATGTACATACAAATCCGGCTATAACTTGTTTGAATGATTGCATTTGTGTTTGGTTTTGCGGTAAGATTGATGTGGAAAAACTACATTCTGTAGAATTGATGTAGCTCACTAGTGTGTGAACTGTTAGAGATATTGATATTGGAGCGTGAAGAGGTACAGATAGAAACCGAGAAGTTAATTACAAGGTTTCAAAGAAATGGAATGACCATATAATCTTTCATCAGATGAAACTTATCATTTGACCAACAGTTAGCTGAGTTCTGCACTCTGCATCCTGAAATATTTTTTTATTGCTATGCGAACATATACTTTGAACTAACGGCTATAGAAAGCTGAGACTTACAACAATATACAAAGATGGGTTCACCAAAGCCACAGGTGTTTTCCCCTTGAAGTACAAAGTTGCTTGGATTATGTAAAAATTAACTGTACAACGAGCCATTTGACTGGCCACTCAGTTCCTCGGGACAAGCTTCGCGGAGAGAAATTGAGAAAGTAACTTCTAACCTAGAACTTCTAGGAACCTTCAATCCAACCTCTAGCACTATGTTGAAGATGATACAACAGAGGGGTGGCTGGATGTCATAGGTTCTCAGTTGAAGAAAGAACACCATTTACAATACATCCTTCTGAAGCTTCAACCATCAGGAGGGTTGGATGCAGAAGAGACTTCACCTATGTTCGATGGATGACTTGGGGTTGTAGTGTGTTCAGGAGCTGTACAATAATCTTCTTGAAGCTTATTGAGTTCATTCCATTCAACTGTGGCTTTAAATATATCAAGGAAGTACAAAATGTCTCCAAGTTCAGATTTTTAATATATATAAAAAGAAAATAAAAAAAAAAAATCAAATTAAGGCAAAGGTATCTATTGAGGATACGTTCTGTTCTCCACATGTCAGTTATGCTAACATCGGCATCTGATAAAAGCCAGTAATCAGCGTCACTCTGCAGAAAACCACAACTTCAAATTAGCTCCAAGACTTCTGCTTTTATTTCTTAAATCAGAAACAACTCTAAAACCTTTACAGCAAAAAACATGCAGTAATTTGTACCGAATAAAAGGAAACGTGCAATAATTTATTTGTGTTTTGAACATAACACTACAGACTTTGGTACTCTCCAGGCATACAATACACTATTTTCTCACATTTTGCAATGTATTCTCCCTCAAGAATTATTTTTTGCAAATACATAAAAACAAATATCTCACAGACTGAGCTGATGCTTACCGCAACATCTGAAGGAACAATCTTCATGATCCCACTCACGAAGTCGTGAGTGTTGGTAAAATCTGAACTAGGCCCTTCACCATCTTGTCCCTGCACTTCTACTTCCTTCCCTTTATCCTTTGGGACCACAGTTGATTGCTGCTTGTCAACTTCTGGACTGGATGGAAACTTGGGTGCAACATCAACACCGTTGATCTCCTCAAACTTCTCTTCAAATTGGCTAGAATGGCAGTGAAAAAAGGGTAGATTCGGAATGTGAACTTTATAGCAAGTTGAAATTTTCAAGCTTCATACGGCATTGTTTTCTGACCATGCCATTGCAATAACAATATGACCTTGAAGTAAATGATAGCAGAACAACCAAAAAAATAGGAGTTGAGATCCTCTCCATTTTTCCTCTCCATTACTAAAGTTTTAAAGTATTTTGAGGTGTAAAAAAATATTTGGACCCACAAATGTCACATTTTTATGTTTTATATTCCCAATACTTTGGTAATGGAAAAAATGGAATAAGTGAGAAATGAAGAGGATCTTAACTCAAAAAATAGTAAGCATACCTAACAAGGTAAACATCTATTGGGCCCATTGTGCTTCTCAGGACTATCCTGTATCTTCTCTGTGGATAATCAACAGCCTAATAATAAGAAAAAGAGAATTTGAATTTAGAAAGATGCATTGTTATTAATTACTTCTGCGCAACTCTACATGCCCTCTCAAATTACCTCATCAGGATCAGGGACTTCCAAAGTGGTGCCATGTGGAGCTTTAATTGCTATCAAGGTTTCATTCTGGCAATAGGAATAAAGCACCAGTTAAAATATAAATTTATACACAAGAAGCAGAGGAAACAGAATCACCATATAAAAATACCCATTGAAATGCAAAGATAGGGAAACTAACCTGAAAGCAGGGCAAATTCTTTATATCTTCCTCAGTGACAAAAAGCAACCTTCAAGAGTGGAAATAGATTAAAAAAAAATACATCTAATTAAGTTATGAACATAAAAAGTGTCTTAAAATGACCCAAATATGGATTTCAGGTAAAATAAATATTACCTTTCATTATTTTCATCTTCACTAAGTTCCCGTAATCTTTCTTGCATCTCCCTGTAATAATTTAAAAACATAGACTCTTAATTGACAACAGACCAATACTGCAATTATGTAATAAAGAAGAATCAGCAAAGACTAGAAACCCAAACCTTATCTGTTCATCTAACCGGCGTTCCTCGATTGTTAAATTTTCAACTTCTGCCTGCATATGAGAAACGGAAACAAATCAAACACAAACATATTCCTGGATTTAATACTACTTTCAAATCTATTATATGCTATATATAAGTCAGAAGGTCTCTAAATTTACTTCAATCAAATTTAAAAAGTATGCTTGACAAGCTGTCTCACATGACATGATTTAATGACAAGGTAGCTTCAGCTTGAATAATGGTGAGTTTTTGACAAGGAATCATAAATTGAATATATCACCAATTTTTATATCTTCCAAAGAAAACCATCTCCATGTGAATTCCAAAGATAAAATTTAATCATTCCTAACCTGTAAACTAGCAAAACTATCATCAGCCTCCCCTGGTTTTGAAACATCCAGCCCCCTGGCCAATCATCAAAGGAGTTAGCAAAAGTGTTTCAACATTTTGGATAAAAAATATGGCAACAATGTCAGATGAGTAGAAAGAATTCCCACTTCCACTGAATTCTGTTCTTGAGCTTTTTTTCTATAAGGCCAATCCCTTCAAGAACATTTGTTATATCATATATTCTCCTCTTTTGCACCTGTAGACACAAAAGAGTCATCAAGTAATCAAAATTTTCAGTGATCAGCATGAAATCTTTAGACCAGAAGAAAATATGTTACCTCTAATGTGTCAGCAGCTTTATTAAGATCAAGAATACCATCCTCTGCTTGTTTTATTAAATGGATGAACTTTTTCGTCAACAGGCCTATTTTTTTGAACAAAATAATACATAGGATAGGATAATGAGAAAATGTACCCCGAAACTTTATTCAACAGTAAAACATATAAAGAAAGGATAGATTACGCTTTACCCTAATTATTCCCACCACATTTCAGATAAGCCCATCCAACTTTTTTTGCCATTTAACCACCCTTAAACTTTGGTTTAACTTGTAAACATTAAACTTTCAATTAATTTAAATGGAAATTTAATATTTTCTCAACCTACCCCCAAATTAAGTTTTGTTAGGAGGGTAATGTGTAAAGTAAACAATAATCGGCATTCAAGTTAGATAAAAAAATCAACATTTTCAACTTAAACCAAAGTTGATGGGGTTAAGTGACTGAAGACCATTAAAAAAAAGGTTGGAAATGGTGGAAGTTATTTGAAAAAGGGAGAAGCTACAAGTGTTTAATGTGTAACTTGACCTATAAAAAATCGAATAACAATAAACTTCTGATGATCTACAATTAACAAGTCAAGACTGAGCAATGCTGTTATACCTAAAGAGCTGTCATATCGACATGGACCAGCCGGGGTGAGATTGTTTCCTGGAGAAGAACCTGTCAAATTTTTAGTAAAAATATAATTTTTTGCATGTCAAAATCAACAGTTAAAGGAAAGACGGTGTATGTAAGTTGGTACAAATCTAGTTGTCAACCAAAATTTTGCTTACCTTGATTTTCTTTGAATATATTGTCAAAATGATAAATATAGAGGCCTACTTATCAAATTTTGGAAGATGATACTTACCAATATTTGAGCCTGGGGTTTGAGTTCCAGATCTGTTGCATTTTGTCAGCCTAGAGGATTTGCCTCCCTTCCCCGTCTTACCAGATGCAGGCGTCTGAGAAGGACTATTAGCTGCTTCGGTGGATTCAGGAGTCATCCTATCACCTGAATCAGCTTCAAAATCAGCCGTTTCACTCTTCCGCTTCAATGGCTGAAATGTATGAACATAATAATTGCAATCAATAGAAAAGACTATATAGAGTACGTTACAATAGTAAGTACCATATTTTCATAAATAACTCATTTTGTACAATAAATCTATGTTGCTCATCCCGAATAGCAGCGTGGAGCAGCCAGCCCTAAAACTGGGATAATGGTAGAGGGTGGCGGAATAGCCACTATTGCATAGAGGAAGATGAGTTGGGACAAGAAGAAAGAGGTGTAGAAGAGGTGAAGTAGGACGTATTTAAGGCTTCCTTCAGTAAATGTTATCGACTGTCGTGATACAAAACATTAGACAGCCGCAACATTGCAGCTTTCTTTTCCTCTTTCCTTGTGTCTTCCTTCTACACCATTCTTCTTTGGCAGCAAACACCACACTCAATTTCTGATGTGTCTCCATTTAGCTTTGCAGCAAGGCCTTCTGCCGCACCACGACTCAACACAAACGTGGCACGAAACAGAACCATAACTATATAGCTTCACATCAGTTGCATAAAAATATTTACTTATAGTATCTACAAATAACAACACAAGCATAACACAACTTTTAAATATGTCAATAGATTTTGGAAAGAGGAAGAAAAGGACAGCATCCTACTGCATTTATGAGAAATGGCAGGCCAGTCCATCACAAAGTTATGAACAATTCATTCCTCATATGGTCATATTCTGATATAATGTTAATTTGCAGTCATCAGTTTGAAACCTTTAGTTGAAAACCTTTTTCATTGAGCCTCGAAGACATCAGGAAGAGGGCCATGACATAAATTTCTACACAATTGATTTGATCAGATAATACAATAAGCACCTCAAGAACATACCTAACTCAGAGTTCCTAAATGAGGAACACAAGTACGGAGAGACTCATTTGTGGTAAGATGCCTAAGAATGCATTTGGCAAGTGGCAACACTACTAAGTTAGCTAAAATGATTCAACTTAAAAAGGAAAAATTTATAGATTAAAAGACTAAACGAAACTCGGAAAATGCGGCTATTGAAGTAATCACTTTTCCGTCCTCATAAAAGTTTTCTATAAAACCCTTCCCCTGTGTATGGTAAGCAATTTCCTATATTCATCAAATTTCATAGGAAAACCTTTTTACCAAATAACAAAACTCATTTAACAATAAAAAGCAAAAGAAACTCCATATAAACTCAATAGGACTTTTCAGAAGCATTTCAAAGCATCAAATACAACCATTATTTTTTTCTTGCAACATGATCCTTCCCACTTAGAATTGACCAACTTACAATCACATCATGACATCAACTTCTGGGTAATCAACAAGCACATCTTTTAATCCTCTCAAAGTTCCTCATTGCTCAAGTACTAGACCTAAAGACTAAAGTTGATTTAACTGCACAGGTTAAATAAAAATTAACGCACATATTATGTCCTTAACGAAAAGATAACGATCAACTAATATCCTTTTCCATTTCAAATCATATCAACACACACAGACACACACACTTAGTAGCATAACTTTGCTTAGGAAACTCAAATTTATCTCAGCAACTAGTTCCTCTAGATATAATAAAAAATTTCATGTCCAAAATTTGAAGAAAAGAAAAAACGTTCCTTAGTAAAAACCTAAGTTATAATCAACTCCAAGAACTAATTCAGCAACTAATTTCGATAAATTGATAACTAAATAACTGATTAAAACCTAAAATTGAACAGATCTCTAGTTCTTTAAACAACCTTCCAACACTAAACTAAAAAACTACTCTAAAAACTCTACAAAATTCAATAACAAAAAAAAAACACAAAATAAGAAAATTCTCAAATAAATAAAACTCACAGGAGTCTTAACAACGATAGCTTCGGTTTCTTGGTCCAGATTCCGGCGGTTGTCGGGACCAAACCTGTGGTAATCTCCGGAAGCTACAAAAGGAGGTTTCATGGAGGAAAAGGGGAGTTGTCGTTTCATGGATTGCATGGTCTGGTCCGGCGGGTTGGAGGAGGAGGCGGCGGCGGGAGGAGCTCGGTTGGCCGACATCCAAGTGCCGGCGATGGAGCTCCGATGAGAATTGAAAGAGGAAATGGGAGGGAAACGGGTGAGATCTAGGTGTTTGGTAAGTCGGAAAACAAAAAAGCGGGAGAGAGAAATGAGAGAAGAAAACGAGGGAAAGAAAAAATGAGAATGAGAATTTGGTTCGGATGTAGATGTGGAGGGAAGCACTCATGCAATAATTCATTCACACTTTAAAAAATTCATTTTATTTTTAGTTAGATGTATGAGCTTAGGGAATTCAATCAGTCATATCGATAATTTAAAGATAATTATTAAATATTTTGTATTTGATCCGCTGTTGTAAAATAAGTTTACATTCACAATATAAGTATATGACAAATTGGATTATGTTTTTGTTTACCAAATTCAATAATTGATTAGATCAATTTTATTAGAGTTAGATTAAATTTTAAACTCGTGATTTTTATACTAAATCATTCGATTACGGGTTGTTTATATATGTGGGTCATAAAAAATTATTTTTTTATTTTAAAAAATTTATAATTAAAGTTAAATATTTGAATATCTTAAAAATCATAAAATTATATCATAATTTATTATTTAATACTTAAAATATATCTATAAACTTAAATAAAATTAACAACAAATTCTTAAATAAAATTCTACAACAAAATTTAATTATATACTATATCACGTCAATGACTTGAATTTATGTGTTCAAAATATTTATTCGTTATCTGAATTAAATATAGTTAGATTTAAATATATTGATTCTCATTCAACCCAAACTTAAATAAATTTTATCAACATACAAATTTAATTGATTCGGAAGATAAAATTCGATAATTTACCTTAATGAATACCACTAAATATAACTATTTTATGTCTTAAATTTATTATTTTATTAATTTAGCAAAAACAAATAAAAGAAACAGAAGCTCTTCGTTATTAATTTTTTGTTTGGTCTATACTTCATTGTTTTATTTTATTTGATATAAATCATTTTTTTATTTTAATTAATTCTAAAAATTTATTTTCATTAAAAAAAATGCAATGTGTGTTTTAATTTTCTTAAAAAAACCGCTACTGGTCGGTTAGGGTTCGGCGAGAATTACACGTTTAATTATCCCGCAAACCTTACCTCCACTATCCAAGATAACCACCACGTACTCAGCTACATATTTTTGTTTATTTATGTACATTTATTGTAGGGTGAATAAAAAAACTTTTATTTTAGGGTAGTATACCAAACGTTTTAGTCAACTCATCCCCGCCATTATATTTGTAACTTTTGAAATACTTAAAACAAAAAGAAACCACAATTTTAGTAAAATACTGTATTATTTTAATTTTTAATTCAATAAAAAATTTAAACTAATTTTTAAATATATTGTATCTTGCAAAGACTATCATGGTTATTCAAAGTTTAATTTAATCTTTTTATTAAAATATAGACTAAAAATCGGACGTGATAACTAAATGGTTATGATACATTCTACCAACTTTTATATTGTCCATCTAAATAATTACATCTTATTTTTCCGGTCAAAAAAATATATAAGCCTTATATTTAACTAAAACAATATCTGTTATTCTTTCCAATTCAAGTAAATTATTTGTTTTATAAAGATAATTACTAGTCAATAAACTTATGTTTTTTTTCTCATGTAACAAAAATAAAAAGTCAACATACTTGTATTAAAATTATTATGCTAATTTTAATTTATTAAAATACAAGGAATGGTTACGAATTTTAATTTTTTGCCTAAATATAAAAGGATCTAATATGTAACTTGTATA
>JBBPBT010001444.1:443910-473164 GCA_037974875.1 Cicer bijugum
AATTCGAACGAAATATAACGTCAATGATCAATTCAAAAAAATTAAAAATATAAAAGATTAATATGGGAAAAGAATCAAACTTTCATTTTTCTTGGTTGAAAGACCTATAAAAACTTTTTATTTTATTTTCTAAATTAACTAAAAAATTATTTTTTATTTTTTCATTTTTCTTGGTTGAAAGACCTATAAAAACTTTTTGTTAAGAAAATAACACATAAATGAACTATTCGATAACAGGATCAAATTAACATAGAGAACAAAAAGTGTAATTTAATTTTTAGATTAATGATTCATTCATTTTCATCGACAGTTCCTTCTAAAATGATATCAATCAATGTAAGAAACTTTGATTCATAAGGTACCTTTTGTGGTATTTGTGTTTGATTAATCCAAGTATGCTAGGAGATTAATATCTCATTAATGTGCTAAAATCTAGTTGGTGTGATAATGGATGATCTGTGACATTTGATGACAACTGATGAATGTTGTTGGTATGATGACGATCACGATTGTTGAAAAATTAGTATGATTTTCATATGTTCCTACCAACTCAATATTGTTGTTTTTAGATTGATAACTGATTAGGCAGCTTAGCCTAATTGATTAGATGAGTATAAAATATAGAAACAATAGGTTAAATGATTATAAAAAAATTATATTAATGGATTAGGTCATGGACTAATAAATTAGGCACTGAGGTTAGTAATCAATGAATCAGAAAAACTCTAAAAATAACCTAAGTATTAATTTGAGAATAATTGGTGGTGATTAAATGATTATGTTGATTAATAATAAATTAGGTAATTGAGTTAATTGATTAGGAAACAATCAAAATTGAATAAGTTTTTTTGTTAAAGGATCGAAATTATATAATTAGAAAATAGTTATAATCACAAATTATCCACTATAAATATATTTATTACAAATACAAAAAAATTAAATTAAATGAAAGATATTTTAAACACTATAATTAAATCGAAGATAGATAATTAACTTTTTCTTATATTTTATTCCAAAAAATATAGGTTAAGTTTGTTTACAATTCACTCTTAATTGAATACCTGGTTCCTAAATAAATTAAGATTAGTTGAATAGTAACATAAGAATAATTGATTAAGTTAAGATGAAATAAATTAATTGATTAATTAGACATTGATAATTGATTAGGGTAAAGTTCAGAATTGGAAAACGCCTAAGCTAAGCAATAACCGGTTAGTTTAACTCAATTAATTGATTAGAGTGGTATTTAGGACTTAAATTGGTATCAAACAAGAATAGTGTATTAATAGGTCTTAGTTAATCGATTAAAAAGGAAAATAGAACTAGAAAATGGTTACCTTAGGACTTAATATATTAAAGGTTTAGGGTTAATCATTCACGGGAATTATCAAAACTAGAAAATGGACAAGTTATCTATTAATCAATTAGAGTCTTAGTAATCGATTAGATTAAGTCAGAATAGTTAATTAAATTATTAAATAAGTAGTAAGAAGAAGTTCTATATTAAAGGTTAGACTAATAAATAGTTGATAATTAAGATTATTATTGTGTATCACACATTTACTAATATTAACGTGTCATATATTATACTATTGATTGTGCATTTAATTTACCTTTATTCTTTTTGATAATGTCTTGAGATTGAATATTTGTAACGCCCCGGATTTTGATCCAAGACATTACTCAAAAATGTTTATTTTCTTTCAACACAAATTTTTTTTTTATCATATAATAAAATTTCACTAGGAGATAGTTTGATTTCACTTTAAGAAAGAAAGTAATGCAATTTACTTGATATTATTATTATTGCAAAGAAAATTTAATAATTATAGAAAATGTCCACTTATTAAATAGAATAATTTAGGTTTTTCCTAGCGGAAGGACCCCGCCTCCGCATTTCTATTTAAAATCGGCCATAAAGGTAAATAACTAAAAAATTCAAATAAAAGTGTACCACATCAATCTTATCACTACAAATATTATTTTTATTTATTTATTAAAATACCCATTTTTCCCACGTGCGCGCGCCAAGCAAACGTCATTAATGCAATTCTTCAAAATCTTTAGTACCTAAATGTTGGTGTAAGGGGTCAGTTCATCCCACAACAAAATCAAACCAAACAGTAAATTAACAACCATAAAATAAAAATATAAAATCTTTTTGTAATAAAAGATTTATAGAAATAATATTAATTTTTTTATGATTCGCAAGAGTGTATGAATAGTATTGAAATATATAAATCACTCAAAGAATAACTCACTTTAGGATGAAAATAACAATGACAATAAAATCTATGCAATTTATGCATGCTCCTAAATATATATGATCCGGATATAGCCAGCCACTAAGGCGTCCACACAGAAGTCACCCATACCAATGGGAAAAATGAAACTAGCCACTAAGGCGTCCACAAAGATGCATATGACATGTCATGATAATGATAATGATGTTCAAAATATACAAGTCACTAGCCACTTAGACAACCACAAAGAAGGAAAATCATAACACAAATAATCAGCCACTTAGGCACCACAAAGAAAAACTATTCAAACCCAGATCACCAGCCACTAAGGCAATCACAAGGACAAATCATTCCAGATCAAATTCTTTCACATTATTAAAATAAAAAAATATAAAATTTTCATCAATTTCCTCAAGACATACATTGTCCATAAAAATCACGTTTCAAATTTAAAATACTCAAAGTCAAGAATTAAAATCAAATACATCATAATAAATATATTATTAATTATAACAATATAAAAATTATAACTTTATAATTAAATACTCTAAAACACGTAAAACACTAATTAAATAGTTTCACTACAACCATATTTATCAAGGTATAATAATAAA
The DNA here is from genome assembly GCA_037974875.1 of Cicer bijugum. Taxonomy (NCBI): domain Eukaryota; kingdom Viridiplantae; phylum Streptophyta; class Magnoliopsida; order Fabales; family Fabaceae; genus Cicer; species Cicer bijugum. The sequence continues at coordinate 446,768 of JBBPBT010001444.1, forward strand.
AATATAATTCTATAATTAATTCGTCAAGATGGATATTACCAAAAAGAAAAACAAAGCATTATAGTTAATTCCTTTACGACAAAATAAAAATTAATATTTTCCTTTTAATACATCCAGACATCATATCAATATTTTACGATTCGCTAACTTAATATCTAGCCTAACTCTGCATGGGGAAAAGCCCTTACCTCGAGTGCTTTCCTTCCAAGTGACACTATATCGTCCTCGAAAATTTCAACAAGATGAAGGAACAAAAGTTTAGAACCTCGATCCGAATGTGAGGGAATGTGGGGGTGGTCGTTTGAGTGACTTAGAAAATATTTGAGATAAATGTAATGTTGGTAATGGCGTGTCTTACGAAGGAGAGGTGTTTGTGACTAATAAAGGAGGTGGGTAATTGATTAGAGAGAAGGAATAATTCCCTTCATTGAGTTTAATTGCCCCCATGAATACGGAATTCAATTGGAATAATCTCATTCAATAGCCAACCGTTAGGAATTAATTGGCATTCATATATTTATTATTGTCAGTTACACATTTGAATGGACACAAGAGTAGTGTGGGTGATTCAATTTTGACTGGGTCAAAATTGACTTGGTCATTGTTCACTCTAAGACAAATATTTTTACGAGTTTTAATTAGTTAATAAAAAAAATTCCAATAATTATTAAATATAAAATTACTTCATCAAATAATCAAACATCTAAGGAATAATTATTCTATTATCGTCACAATAAAACAATAAAGAATAAACAAAACTAATGGTTTTAATTTAATTAATTAAAATAAGGGTGTTACAATACTTACCCCCTTAAAATAGTTTCGTCCTCGAAACTAAGAGGTATCTAGAAGGTCTGGGTAAAGCTCCTTCATCTTCTCCTCCAACTCCCAAGTGGCATCCCCAGTCGCCTGGTTCCAAATCACCTTAACCAATGGAATTTCCCTTCCCCTTAAATGTTTGGTAGTTCTGTCTGCGATGCTTATCGGTGGGACCTCGAAGGTAAGATTCTCCTTCAATTGAATATCATCTGGCGTAATAATATGGGATGGATCTGCCATGTACTTCCTCAATTGTGACACATGGAACACATCATGCAAATTGGCCAAATTCGGTGGTAAAGCTATTTGATAAGCCACTGGACCCACACGTCGAAGAATTTGGTATGGTCCAATAAACTTAGGAGTAAGCTTCTTTGACTTCAATGCCCTACCAACTCCGGTAGTGGGTGTCACTCTCAAGAATACATGTTCATCCTCTTGAAATTCCAAAGGCCTCCTATGTCGATCAGCATAACTCTTCTGCCTGCTCTGTGCTGTCCTCATCCGCTCTTGAATCTGACGCACCTTCTCTGTAGTCTGTTGCACCAACTCTGGCCCTATGATCAAGTTTTCACCATCTTGATACCAACACAATGGAGTTTGGCATTTGCGCCCATACAAAGCCTCGTACGGTGCCATCCCGATGCTCGCATGATAACTATTGTTATAGGTAAATTCAATAAGAGGCAATAGATCATCCCAACTTCCTCGATCATCTAATGCACAAGCTCTTAGCAAATCCTCTAATGTCTGAATAGTCCTTTCAGTTTGACCATCGGTTTGAGGGTGGTAGGCGGAACTCAATCTCAATTTAGTACCTAATGCCTCATGTAATGCTTCCCACAAACGAGAAGTGAACTTTGGATCTCTATCAGACACAATGCTAGATGGTATCCCGTGTAATCTAATAATTTCAGCAACGTAAATCTCTGCAAGTTTAGACACATTGTAAGTTGTCCTTACAGGTATGAAATGGGCGGATTTCGTGAGCCTATCAATAATCACCCAAATGGAGTCAAATTTCTTCTGAGTCTTAGGTAATGCCACCACAAAGTCCATAGATATGCTATCCCATTTCCACACTGGTACATCTAATGACTGCAACAATCCAACAGGTTTTTGGTGTTCAACCTTAGCCTTTTGGCAAGTCAGGCAAGACGCCACATATTCTGCCACTCGTTTCTTCATTCCTGGCCACCAAAATTTGTGCTTCAAGTCTTTATACATCTTCGTAGTACCAGGGTGAATACTCAGTTTGCTCTTGTGGGCCTCATCCAAAATAGTTTTCCTCAACTCTGCATTATTGGGCACACAAATACGTTTATTACACCACAAAATGTTATCTGGATCTATTTCAAATTCTGAAGCCTTGCCGGTCTCAACCAATTTTCGTCGAGCCTGAATAGCCTCATCAGTCGCTTGAAGGGCTTTAATCTCATTCATTAGTTTATTATCTACGATGATCATTCCACATTGTACTTTTCCTGACACGGAATCCAAATTCAGATCCAAGTCACGAAAATTCTCTAACAACTCTAACCCTTTCAATGTTATAGATGACAAATGGGCTCGCTTTCTACTCAAGGCATCAGCCACCACATTGGCTTTTCCTGGGTGATAGTGCAGCGTAAACTCATAATCCTTGATAAACTCCATCCATCTCCGTTGTCGGATATTGAGCTCCTTCTGGTCGAACAAGTATTTCAAACTTTTATGATCACTGTATACATCAAAATTGCATCCATACAGATAGTGCCTCCAAATCTTTAGTGCAAAAACTATTGCAGCCAACTCCATGTCATGTGTAGGATAGTGTTTCTCATGCACCTTCAACTGTCTTGAAGCATATGCTACCACTTGTTTGTTCTGCATAAGTACACAACCCAACCCTTGTAAAGAAGCGTCACAATAAACTTCATATGGTTCTTCTGGTTGTGGCAACACCAACACCGGTGAAGTAGTTAGTTTCTCCTTCATCATCTGAAAACTCTTCTCACATTCCTCTGTCCATGCATAAATGTGATTCTTTTTGGTGAGTTGTGTCAACGGCGCTGCAATCTTGGCAAAGCCCTCAATGAATCAGTTTCATTTTTTGGTTATTGAAAACATATCACGTTATTATTTTTTGGTTAAAAAATCAGAAAAAATTAAAATTGTCGACTTTTAAAATAGGAAGATCAGTTTCATGAATCAATAAAAATATGAGACTAAGATTGTAATTAAATTTTTATTTTTTTAATAACTCTTTTATTTTCATGGAATAAGTTTTCATGAGGAGTGATTTGAATAATTCAATTAATTTCTTTTTTATTATTTTGAACAAATGAAATAAGATAAATTATTTTTCTTAAAATAGATGTGTTAAAAGTTGTACTCAATTAAGAAGCCAAATTATATTGGGCAGTTAGTTAACAATAACTGGAGTTTTACAAAGTGCAGAAAAACTTGCAGCATAAAGCATAACTATTGTAATCATCTTTATCTCATTATAGTGATTCTTTAAGTCAGACTCAGTCTCCCAGATGTAGGAGTTAATCTTTGAACTGGGTTAACAAGTGTGTGTTCATCTTAGTTTTATAAGATTGAAATTCTGCTTAAAATAGATCAATCTTCATTTATGTCAAAAACGAAGAACGATCTTGAGGTTGAGAAGATCAATCTTCACTACAAGAAAACATGAATTTTGTGAGGCCAAAAACCTTCACAAAGAGAAAAAAAAGCCACAATGGTGGATTTTGTGAGGGCTTTTGGCAGCCACAAAGAAGCTGGTCACAAAATTTTGTGAGGGCTTTTGCAGCCACAAAGTGCCTGAAACAGGTTGGCATTTGTGAGGGCTTTTGCAGCCAGACATTTGTGAGGGCTTTTGCAGCCACAAAAGTCTGCCTTTGTGAGGACATAGGCCGCCACAAAGAACATGCTGAATTTGTCTTATTGGACCTTTGTGAGGGCTTTTGGCCGCCACAAAGGATAAACTGAATTTGCTGATTGGACCTTTGTGAGGGATTTTGACCGCCACAAATGCCAACGTAATTAAAAAATAATATATTTTGTGAGGGCTTAGGCCGCCACAAAATAATTCGTATTTAATAAATTAATTTTTAAATTCAAAATTAATAGTTTATTATAACATTATATATAATAAATTAATATAAATATAATATTAAAATTTAAATTATAATTAAATTAAAATTTAAATTAAATTTAAAATATAATGTAATTATAAATTAAATTTAATATATAATAAACTAATCTTAATTTAATTAAAAATTTAAAATAAAATATTTAAATTAAAATTAAAGATTAATAATTAAATTAAAGATTAATTTAAATAATAAAATATTTAAATTAATAACAAAATATTTTGTGTAGAGAGAAGGAGGAGAGAATAGTTAGAATCAGGTTTTAGAGAGAAGTTGGATGTAAAAAAATGAAAGAGGATGGGAGAAAAATATATATAGTGTTAACTTGAGCATTTGTGGCGGCCAAAACAGTCACAAAGTCCACGTAGGTTTTTGTGGCGGCCTTTGCAGCCACAAATGCTACTGGTCACGTCAGTCCTTTGTGACGGATTTGGCCCTCACAAATTGATTCTTTGTGGCTGTAAAAGCCCTCACAAAATCCTTAAATATTTAACTGGATTTTGTGGCTGCCTAAGCCCTCACAAAATCACAATGTTGTGATTTTGTGAGGGCTTAGGCAGACACAAAATCCAGTTAAATATTTAAAAATTTGTGAGGGCTTTTTTAGTAACAAATAAAGACCAATTTCAATTTTGTCATGAGGGCTTTTTCGGTCACTAATTTGTGAGGGTTTTATTCGGCCACAAAATATTTATAAAGTTGGCCACAAAGTGATATTTTTCTTGTAGTGTTCGTTTTCTGCCCAACTCATTTTTTTGCATTTTCTAGAAAAAGCCAATAACGATCTTGATTTTAATTATTCATTGATCTCTATTTTTCGCAACAATATGAAATATATATTTTTTGCTTATATATAAAATCGGAGGAAGTAGTTAATTAGGAGGAAGTAGTTAATTAGTGATCGTTCCAAGGTAATTTTAATACAAATTTTGAATCCTTGCATTTCATATAAAAAACTCCCAATATAAAATGTACCAAGTCAACTAAATCAAATCTTGTCGATCTACAATATCATGTTAAAACATATACATGCATGTCTATATTTTTGGAGATATTTTAGAAACAAATATATATTAATTTTGTTTGAGAAATAAATTGAACTTATAACATATTTGTTATTTCCAGCTTTCTAAAATTATCAAATAACTTTATGATCTCTGAAACAAACATATATAATAAAATGACAGTACAATATAATTTAATTAAATGCATATATGAAAAGTTTTATAAGTGCATAAAAAATGTATAGTCTCAGAATTGTTTTATTGATGCTTAAATTTTGAACATATTAATTGCATCAAAGTATACACTATGGTTTAAGATATTTTATTTTAGTGAAATGTTAGTTCAGTAGTTCATAAGGAGTTGGTCTCTTGATGAGTTTTGGAACCCAACTCATAAAAAAAATTTAATAAAATAAAATTGATTTTACAATTACTCACTTTCTTTTTATTCTTAAACATCAGATCAGTAGAAGAATACAAGTTAAGATATATAACAAAACAAACCAAACAAAACCAGTGAGACACTTTGTCGTCGTGGCCTTAATTAAAAATTAAATACTAGGTTATGAATGTGACGTGTGTTGTGTGAACTAAGGACATGATCCTAAAGCTATGGGAGCATTGATGAAACTAATTATTAATAGTACTCCCCTCTAAGTACCAAAAAAATATGTAAATTTTCTTGACAATTCTAGAGGATATGACTAACTCATTATTAAGTGAACCAAACACTTTTTTTATTTCAAAGGAAATCTAATAATCGCAACATTTATACATGCAATGAAATAGGATTTCACGATTTTTATTTTTTTTAAAGTTAAATAAAATTTAAATTTCTATAAAATTTTATTATTTTATTTTTAGTTATGATAAATTTTTTTATCAACTTTATTTAAACATTTTTTTGTCTATATTTTATACCAACCACTATGTATTTTTCGAATTTTGAAATGATTTTTTCAGTAATATTCGGGATATATTAAGATACTTTTTTTTTTTATAAAATTTTAATTTTTTTAAATAAATAATAAATTAAATATGAATTTTTAATATAGAACGAGGGATCCAATGTTGCTTCCTTCCCAAATAACAAGAGAGCCTTGGTCAGCTAAGTAAGACCTATATCAACTTTCTATAGAATAAATTATTGTCGATTCATTAATTGATAAGTTCGATCACATGACAAACTAAAATTTAATACGCTATATTAAGTTGGAAATTTTAAAGATTATGCATCAATAATATAATTATTTAGACAGTTATTCAAATCAAATCTTATTACGTAGATCTTTGTTGATCTAATTTTTATTTTTAAATGATATAACAAAGTAATATCATGATAGTATATGAAAAAAAACAAGATTGAAAAGTACTGTATATACGAAAAAGTCCATGGCAATAAAAAAAATCATGGAATTTCTTTATTTCATGTAAAACTTATTATATATCTAACAAATTACTCCTAAAAACAAAATTAACTAAAATACTAAGGAAAGTAAAAATAGTAAGAAATTTGTGAACAGCAAAAGTACCATGATGAAGTGCATGATCTAACAATAATTCTAACAGAAAATTAAAACAAAAAAAAAAGGAAAAAACTAACATCCTTACAATCATGATGACTAAACGTCAACACTACAACTTTGCAAAAGCTGAAACTTAACCGCCGGAGCAACAACTCCGATCCGATTATTCCGATCACCGGCGAACCTAACATAAGCCGGACAGTTAACAAAAATATGATACCTTCCAGAGATCCAACTCCCTACTTTCCACTTAACCCTTCCGTTAACTTTAACGTTGACCAAAACCATTCCGTTATTCTCATCTTGCATTAAAGCGCTAAGCCTAGACGGCGAAACGGGAACACCAACGCCGTAAATAAACGGCGACCAAACGGTAAAATCCTTATGACCTTGGTAAGTGTCAGGAATTACCGTTGGGAGTGAGATCTGTTGGTTTTTATAAGAGCCGTACACGTGGAGTTTTTGATAGTAAATTCCGATTCTGTTGTTTGGGTTGTGAATTGAGAGCGTAACTTGCATTGTGAGAGTAAGTGTGTTTGGTGTTGGAAAAGGTGAAGAAATTGGAGATGAGATATTGAAAGCGTAAATTGTTGCGTCTTGGATTGTGAAACGTGGTTTTGTAGGTTTCAGAATTATCCATATTAAGAAGATCGTTACGAGTATTAGAATGATGAGTGATACTATCGCCGCGAGTATGCGGTGGAGGAGTTGGCGGCGGTCTTCGTCGTCGTGGTGGCTGCATTCTTTTGTGGACATTGTATGGTGGTTGATTTGTTTGATTGTGTTCTCTCCAAATTTAGAGAAAGTTATATGTAGAGGAATTATATAAGACAAAGAAAAATAAATGAAAATAATAGTTGGTATCAAAATCAATGAGTTGGATTTTTTATTTATTTGTTGCACAAGGTATTTTAGAGATTAATTCTTTAAGCTACGGAAATTCATTTATGAAGACTAATAAGCTATTTCAACATGGCTTCTTTTCTATGCATTAATTAGTCCGAAATTAAATCTACAACAACATGCTTAAGAGAACTATTTAATTATCTTTTAACTATATTGTACGATGTTGGGTAATTTGAGTTAATTTATAGAGTTAATATTTGCAGTGAGATTGGTACACTACCTTGCATGTGTTGCATAAATTGAGTGGGGTTCTACTATATAGGTGAAGAGTGAAGGTAGGCCCAACAATAGTTATTGGAGAGTATGGGGCAGGAAATGCCAATTATGGTATTGACACGATCTGGCCAAAAAGTCAATTGCTGCAATCAACTTGATCTCATTTAAAATGTTGAATAAATAAATAATATGGTATGTACGATTATATTTTGTTGTATCAAATCACATTTAAAATAGCAACTGTACCGTCTAATATATTGCAGTGACCGCGGGTATTTTGTTGACGGCATGTAATTTTTACAACATCGAATTCAATTTCTACTTACCATAGCAATAAGAATTTCAAACTCTTCACGTTCAAACTCATGCTTCTAAGCTTCCTGTAATAATTAATAGTGATTCAACGTTTCTAAAAGTTATTTGGTTGAATGTATTATTAATGTTATACTCTTTCTTACTGTCTTGTTGTTCACATCGACGGATATAGAAATTTTATTAATGGAGACAAAATCATATATTATAAATGTTTATGTAAAGAAAAATAAATATATAAGCAATAAAATAATAATAATATAATTATCATTAGGTACAAATTTGAAGATTACATTAATTATATTATTTTATATCTACAAAATTAAAGATGTTTTTTCATTTACCAATTATATTTTTCTACTGACTTTTGTAATATAAGTTAGTTATTAGTTTATTTATTTATTTTCATTTTCAATATCATCAAATATATCTTTTACATCTTAACGTGCCCAACAATCATTCGACAATCAACATTTCATATCGTTACAGCTTCCCCCAACCACTTTGTCATAGACCTATGTCTAGGATAACTCTGCTGCTAGCATGAGTTATTTTATTGTGAATTTAGTGATTGTTGGGTTGTTATTATTATTATTATTATTAATGAAATAACCTATAAAAATGGATGGCATACTCCAATATGAAATCTACTAAAGTTCAAATTAAAAATCTCCTTATTGTCTTTTAGAAGATTCTATTTTAAAATGATATTTTGAGTCGCCGCCTCTCTCTTCTAAAAAATAAAATTATAGTTCTTTTTTTTTTTTATCTCTTAAATAAGTGATTTAGAATAATTTTTTCTTCTAAAATCACTCCTCCAAATTACTTTATTATCTATTTTCATTAAAATAAGTGGTTTACCACACTTATTTTTCATTTTGTTTTATGATTTTGTTGTTCACGTGCGATGTTACGTTGTTTATCGTCTTAGTATAGTGTTTTTGTTTCCTATCTCGTTGCGTTGTTTTAGTTTGTTTAAAGTTAGCACTTCTTGTGTTCACTGAAATGTCTGAGAATGATGTGTTTAGTCGGTACTTTATTTTGAGTAAGAGACTATCATCAAATTCAATGTTCTATCAACATACAAATAATTTTTTAATACGTTGAATCTGTCATATCGAAGACTACTTATAATCGATACGTGCAAACAACAATAAATATTTTTTTCCGAAGATAGATAAGATTAAAGATTGTGACTATGTGTGGAAGAAATTAGTTTAGTTATCATAATTAAGTTTTTTTGTCACGTGATTTCTTGTTAACTTCTACAATACTTATTTTCTTGTTGATTTCAATGTATAGGCAAAAATGTGACTTCTTATTAACTTCTACAATACTTATTTTCTTGTTGATTTCAATGTATAGGTAAAAATATCTCAATCCATAATCAATTTGACTATACTATTCGCATGTTAGCATTGGAATGAAAGTTATTTTTTGTCAAAAATATAAAACTGTGTGGCATTGGCTATGAAATGTGATTCTCAATTCACAAATATAGCTTTCAGGGATCATAGTTTTGTTTCTTAGTTCATTAGAAATATCTAACTTAACTACATTGCGAAAAAAGTAATTAATATGCTGACATGATTGTTAATTTGGGGCTTCAAATTGTTAATAGTAATTAATGCTTTATTTTTTCTCTTAGTATTTTAGATGTTTTCTATCGAAACAAGTTTGGTCTTTCTAAATATAGATTTTGTTGGTCTGTGTGGATATTTACTACACTTTTTTTCACCGTTGTTATATCCCTTTGAGTTTTCCCGATAAATTTTTAATTAAGGAGTAGTTTTTATCCTTTAGGATTGTGTTTCTTGGGTTTTGGTATAGCCTTCCAAACATATTATATTTTTCTTTTAAATAATATTTTAGAGTGCTGCAAATGATAGATGTTTGACTTGAGGTGTTAACGTAGTTGTGATGTTAAACTAAGCATGTGATGACCCATATAAACTTAATCTATATTTTAACTCAATTTACTATTCAAGTTGTTCAACTTGAACTAACTGATTAAACATGGTATAATTTATGTTTTTGACAATTTAATTATTTTATGTGTTTATTGATGTATTTTAAGTATTGAATGATATATTGTGATTTTTTTTTATGTTCAAGTATTCAATTTTAATTATATTTTTTATAATATATTTTTCTTATTATGATCACCACATCCAATTCAATCTAACTCGTTCGTAACTAAATTGAGTTTAAAATATTAAATTTAATTAAAACTAGTTAAAACCTACCCATGTACATATACACCCCTTACATAAAAACATTTATAATGGACAACAATTGGTAATGAGCTTAATTATAATTAAGTACAAAAATAGTTTATAAACATTCTCGGTTAGATATGGCGGTAGAGCTATGAATTTTTTTATTCAACAAAAAATATAAAGGGGGCAGATAACACATCAGCAGATAACAACACTACATACTAAAAACATTTCAGAGGGCAGAGTTTGGCAAATATTAACTCGGTAAGCAATGTTGTTGTGTGGGTACGCCAAACATATCTAGAATTCTTTTAATAAAACTTTTCTTTGGAGGATTGGTAATGCTTTAGGAAGTATATATGTATGCTTATCGTAGTTCATCTCACCTCTGTCTATTCAAGAGGTCATTTTGAACGTTTATGTGTGGAACTTGATCATAGCAAGAATATTGTTCTTAAAGTCATCCTCCAATCATCATAGAATTCTGCAAGACAATCATTTAAGATGCAATTTCGTACTTATATACATCCGTATATTGAGGAGATAGTAGATGTTGTGGCTTATGGAAATTATGGATTTCGTGCAATTGCAGCATTGCTAGGTTGAACCGAAGAATTTTGGCCTTTAGTTCGATCACAATTGGATAAAGAAATTGGTCTACATAAAGATGTTTATTCCAATGTTTTTGATGACGATGTTGAATCAGTGCACAACTCATTGAAAATATCAAAATTGGGTGCTCAAGGAAAAGATAAGTGAATGTCTTTACTAGACTTGGGTTACGTGATATCAACACTATATAATGTCATATTGGTGTCGTTGTCTCGTAATCTGAATATGACATTTTTCCCGCTAAACAAATCACCATCGAAAGAGTCTTCTATTCACTCTTTACTAGCAATTGGATTTGTTAATGAAAATCATTGGGTACATGTAAAATTAAGGCTTAGTGTTGTTTATCAAATTAATGTTCAAAAATGTATTAATTAGATAAATTAATTTTTAATATTTTTTTATTCAGATCAAATTGAAGTGTGACTGTCCTTTGCCATCTACCTCACAAAAATGGAAAGACTTTTGTAGTGAGTGTGCAAAGACATGGGAAGTAGCTTATGCAGCACATATGAAACATTGGGAATGCATTGATCCATCATTTATCAAATCATCTTGTATTTCATTAAATGAAGATTAGAATATCTTGTATATCTTTTATCATGGATTATTATAATATCATCTTGTTTTATTATTTTCAATATCTTTTATTAGGATTTAACTTAAAATAAATGCATATTAACTCAAGTTACATAACACAATCACATAATATCTCAAATTACATTACATAACACAAACACATAATATCTCAAATTACATTACATAACACAATATCTCAAAATATCTCAAATCACTAATCATCGTACAAAAGACTTAACTCACTTAATATCTCATGAACTTCACTAAATGGAGCTACCAAATTAATGGCTCTACGTACAAGCTCAACTGCTCTACGATCTCGGTCAAAAGATGATGTACCCGCATGTGCAGCAGATGATGTACCCGCATGTGCAGCACATGATGGACCATCATGTGCATCAATATTAGCTGGACTCGAAGGTGCAACAGTAGACTGATGAATGATCAGAGAATGTGAAACATTCATGTACCATGCATAGTACTCTGGAGTGACCTCTCTAGGAAAACTCACAACATGCTATAGCCTTCAAAACGCCAATACAGATTATTTCATAGTAGTCTGCCACACCCAATCTATAATGTTCGACCTCGGAGGAACATCACACAAAATGCACTAAATACGACCAAATTGTCAAAGACATCGCTCCGGCAAATATGGGACTGAGACTCCACCACATTGAAGATATCCAGAGAACATCAAAATGGATTCAAATGGATGATTAGTTCAATCATCATCATAAGTAACATAAGTAACATAATAAATAATACAACTTAATATAAATACATAAGTAAAATAATACAACTTCATAAATAAAATAATTAAATAAATGGATATACCTGTAATAGGATCATGTAATCTCCCAACTGTCAAGTGTCGTGGACAATCTCATCTCCCATGTTGTCATAAAAGAAAACTAATGTCGCGGTAGCCCACACATAGTCTCGACAAAGATCTAAATCAATAAATAAACTGATGTACTTCACCTCCACACCCGTATGTATTTTATCAGCGAAAATAGTGCTGCCAACTAAATGCAATAGATACGTTCTAGCCGCACACTCAAATTAGTTAGTTTGAATGAGACGACTATATAAATCACGCAACCATTGCAATCTATATTGGGCACATTTATTATAATTAATCTCAACTAGGGATTCCTCCCATGTTGCACCTAAGTACTCATGTGTAACTCTTGCAGCATTATTAGTGTTCATATTCACAGGTGCATTAAAAAATTTACCTTGGAGAGAGATGTGAAGGAGAATCGCGACGTCGTCTAAAGTAATAGTCATTTCTCCAACTAGCAAATAAAATGAGCTGGTCTCCATGTACCATCTTTCAACAAATGCGGCTATCAGACCAACATCAGCCATAGTGAGGTAGGCTGAAGACAGATGTAGCAGCCCAGATTCCCAAATCCAATGCTCTACAACATCTGGCACAGGAACTTCGACAAACTTCTTCAACTTCAATCCATGAGTAATAATTTTTAACGATCCACGATCCTGCGAGTAATTACACAGTAATTAATTAATAAAAATATTTAAATAAATTTAAATAAACAATTAATTAAATAAACTTAAATAAATAATTGAATAAATAAATCTAAATAAACATTTAATTAAATAAATTTAAATAAATAATTGAATAAATAAATTTAAATAAACAATTAATTAAATAAATTTAAATAAATAATTGAATAAATAAATTTAAATAAACAATTAATTAAATAAACTTAAATAAATAAATAAAATTAAATAAACATAATTAAATATCATCAACATCAAATATTAATTAAAATATACCTCTCCTTCTCATAGCCTCCGAGTCACACGATGCTCATACTGTGTCAACACATGTGTCACCATCGATCCCCTAGGGAATCCAATATGTTGATCCTGATTATCAACATCATCAACATGTGCAGCACCATCATCTGCATGTTCCATATGAGGCTCAGGGACATCCTCCTCCAACTGAGGCTCTGGGACATCCTCCTCCAACCGAAGCTCAGGGACATCCTCTTCCATCTGTGCATGCCCCGTAGACTCGACGACATTATCATGGATGTCTTGTCTTCGACGACGCTGCCTAATTGGACGATTTACTTCGTTTCGTCATCTATTTGATGTTGTTGGTGGAATTTTCTCTGCACCATCACCTCTATCACCTATAATGTTGCGAATAATTTGGCCAAACGCACCTCTCATCTTAGGCACTTCAATATATCAATATATAAATATTAAAAAAAATAAAAAAAAATAATGTAACAAAAGGAAAAAATAACACATTTCGAAACTTTCAAAAAACATTCGAAAATTTCATATTTTCGAGCTGCATTTCGAAATTTTCATTTCTTCGAGCATTGACCATTTTGAAACTTTCTAATTCCATGAAACTTTCAAAAGTTTCTCTGTTTCGAAAATTTAAAACATTCGAGAATTCCATTTCGAAATTTTCATCATGATACAAACTTTCGAAAGATTTGGGGTTTCAAACATTTCGAATATTTGAAATATTCAAATTTTTACTTACTTTTCAGATTCAGAAGTTTCAAATGTTCGACGGGTGGGTAGGATCAGATTCGAATATTACAAACTTTCGAAGAAATTGGGTGAAAAAGAAAAGTGAATTTTTTTAAAAATTTTAATAGATGAAATTGAGGATAATATAGTCTTTTACACATGACTGGGTGTGAGGTAAAAATGGGGTGCGTACTACAATACTCCATACATATTTGAATCTATGTAGGTTTTGTCAACGGGCACTGGCCCACTAGTCAGGGCCGGCCAATCCTAATTTTCAAATATGATGTACAATCCTTAATAAATCACTTAACAAGTTAATAACTTAAGTTTAATTTCTTTTTAGTAACCGTATTACACCCTCACTGTGTTTAAACTCTTTTTTCTGTTTTAAGAATTTTAAAATTAAAAATTAAAGAAAATAATGACCAAAATCCAAATTTGTTACTTTTAAGTCTTTCCGAGATTATAAATTGTATTTTGTCCTTATTTTAAAAATTATCATTTCATTATCACCATTTAAAAAAACTGAACAATGTTTTTGTAACAAAAAAATGGTATGCTGAGAAAATATCCATACAAGAATCCTACTAATAGTTTATCTTGATTAATAAAAAAAATGAAATAAAAGGAAGAAAATTACATTATTTCATTTTGTACAAACACATATAACAATTTCAATCATCAAAGTGTTACATATCATTAACACTATCATTTATCTTGATTCCATTTCATGATAAACCAAAACCTCCACAACACAACTATGGAATTGAAATCCATGACACAATGAAAGAAACCAAATTTACATGTCCTAGAAAAAAAAACTATAGAAAATTGAAACTTAAGATTCAAGAAAATGTGGCAGAGCAAAAGAAATGCTCAACAAGAAGTGGAACAGCCACAGCAATTACAAGAAGAAAAATCAAAATTCCAAACAACACAATCCTAACCTTACTCACTAATTCACTATCAACATCACAAGTTGCAAGAAAAGAACTAACAACAGCATTGTTTGCACCTAAAGAACACATTTCAACTTTCAATTCACCACAATGACCTTGAAGTTTGTCCTTCATAATAGGCCACATCGGTTGCACGTATCTTGCGTTAGCACTAAATTGTAAATCCAAAAACACAAACCCGCACGAATTTCCGTGACCATGATCGTCATTCATGACATTCCATTCATCAATTATCGTTGACACATTAAAAAACTTTGCTTCTTGTGTCGAACCTTTCGCAGGTTCGGGGTAAAAATAACGAGGAAGTGAGAAAGTTGAAAGTTTTTCATGGCGATGAAAAAGCGAAACATGAAGGGAATCATAGTGAATGGTGCTTCCAATAGTGTTGGAATCTTCGGCGAGAAACTCGATGGCCAAGTTGGTTGTGAAGTTGTTTCCATTGGTGACGTTGAGAACCGAAGAAGTTGTCGAATGAAGAGTGAAAGAAGGAGTGAGAGGAATGAAGAACAACGCGATTGAACATGTGAGAATCAAGATCATCCATTCACCAAGAATTGCAAAGAATGCAGTTGTTGCAGCATAAGCTTGGTTCAAAGATGAATCATCAAGATTAATGGCAAATGAATATAGAGATGCTTCTTTGTTCTTATTCATGATGGAATAATTTGGTGGGAATGTGATGATAGAATATAACAGAATTGAAGGAAATTCTTTTAAGGTGAAGATAATGTGAATGCATTTTATAAGCCGAAAAATTTGACGGTTGAATGGCAAAATTTTAAATTTTCAACTACTACTAACACTTTCTATTTAGTAAATAAAAACTAGTGAGTCACTTCCCACAAATGAACACTTTATACAATAATCATAACTATACTAATAAATCTTAACTAACTTGCAATTAATATACAAACTTGTAACTACTATAACAAACTCCAACTATATATAACACATTTTAGCTAACACATCGTTGTCACACAGTTCACCAAAATTTAATTCACAAAACAGAAGCATTATTTTCATTTTTAATACACTCCTCTTGATTACTAGGCAAAGTTTATATGGATCCAATTAAATAAAAAGTGAGATCTACTTTATTTGAAGGAACTCACAAACATTTCATATAACAATATAAAGAGTACAAAGTGGAAAAAGGACTTAAAACAAAACTTCAAAATTTTATAGGACTAAAAATTTATTTTACTTAACCCTTCCTTTTATTTTACTATGAGTTGGCATCAACTATGTGGCAATTCTTCCCTGTACCTAAAAGTTTTCCAGTATTTTTTGGAGAATAGAACTCAACATCTAAGTCCCCACAATAAACATCCAATATCTTTTCCTTGCTTGGCCATAATCCAGCTTCAAATCTTACCCTAACAACAATCTTCACATCAAAATTCACCACTCCTTTATTCCACTCCTTAACAAGATTGTCATGCACCAACTTGGGTGAGTTCCTCATTACCAAGTCAACCTTCACACTCATGTTGCTCATCTTCTCCAAATATATCGGTTGTTGCACCTCAGCAACCGAGAGCACGACTTGACCGTAAAGTATCGTCACGTCAAGATCATCAAGAATCAATTGAATCTTCTTGTTTTGGTTTGTTATGTTCAGTCCAACCTCACAAATACATTTAATATGTGAATCAGATATAGTTAAATTGGACATAGCAAGTGATGTCACCCTGAAACTAGGGTTGCAAGGATGCATGACGAACCAAGCTATCCCAATGACGGCCATGAAAATAAGAAAGATCGATACAACTGTGAAGGTCAGACGACGAACAAAGCTCGTATCGGACGATCTTCTAGTAGGAGGGTGATCCATGTTCATTACTTTGGATTTTGAAAGCAAGTGTTTGTTTTTTTGGGTCTAATTGATAGTGTTTTTGACTCCTAGTGGCCAAGTTCAAATTTGGCTTAGTAGTGGTGTTATTGTCCTTTAATAGCAGCTTATAGCTAGGTTGTTGTTATGAAGGTGATGTAGTGATCAAAAGGTAGAAAGAGTATGCATTCATGAATTGGAATGAGAAGATAGAAACCAAACCAAGCATATATTAAAAAGCTAAGAAAACGCGTACAAATATGTGCATGAAGAGAGTAGCTTGGATGCTTCCTTAGTGGTGGAAGTGTTGAAACTAGTGATTTTTAAGGTCATAACATGTTGCCAATATTTCAATTACAAAAACTTATGTTACTTTTTTATATTTTTATAACTAATACTTCCTCCTTCCCACAATAACCGTCTCGTTTCCAATTTAACTTTAATATTTTTTTTCTAAATATACTCTCTACCTCATACTATAATATGTATCTCTTTCAAATTATTATTTTCTACTTTGTATTTATGATAATAAAAAATACACCCATGGTTAATAAAAATAATGAAGTAAAACTACAATTCTCTTTCTTTCATTTTATTATGGTTATTTATTTAAACCATTAATAAAAGATAAATAAATAGAAAAGTAAATTGAACATATCGATAATCGAGAGAAAGTATCATATCAAGGTTACATAGACAAATTTTGTATGATTTGAAATTACATTTTTAGACAAATATTGTCGTCTGAATGTACACTTTCAAAACCTTGTGTCGTATTCCAAGGTACATACTATCCATACAATTAACCGTAAATCGATGTTATTAATTTGTATGATCACTATTTACAGCATCATAAAAGTACAGAAAGAATTACATTACAAAAATGAAAGAAGCAGAAACAAATCTCAAATATTTTTCTCTTAAAAATTCACAAGTGGTGATTGAATAGCTATATGAACTATAAAACCAAATTTTTAAACATTAAATACAAAACAAACTCATAAGGTAAGAAGAATTTAAGATACCTCAAGATGACGATGAACATCTTCCTCCATTTTCATCTGACATCATTCCCTTAAGACTCTTCGCTAACCAAATAGCCGTCTCCCTCGGTGAGACTTTATCTTTTCCAAAAGGCTTTAGAACAACTTGAAGTTCCTCCAATCTATTGTGCTGCAACAATTCTGCAGACAATTCTAATAGCTCTTCAAGTGCTTCTGCTCTCTGCCTAAACGATTTCACGTCGAGTGTTTCCTTACCCGGTGGTTTGTCTTCAGTTGTTGGAGTTTTGTTACATTTATTAAGCTCAGATGAATCAGATTCTGAAATGATAGAAACAGTGTTGTTAACATCTTGTTCCTTAAGATGATCGGAAATGCTCGATTTTAAGCTTGCAGTATCGGAGAAACTAGAGGATTTGAGAGTAGGAGGAGTGCTTGTGTTTGTGTTTCTCATTTCTAACTGATCAGAAATATTGGATATCAAGTTTGGAGCTTCGGAGCAAGTTGAAGATTTAAGAGGAATAGGAGAATTTATGTTTCTCGTTTCTATGTCGTCCCTTACAGCGTTGATATACTTGCCAACATCGACGTTCTGAACTCCCATTTCAACCGATTCTTTCACCGGCTGATCGCTTCCAACTCGGTAACTACTATGGCGTATAACATGGATCACATCATCAAAGGCTGGGGGGAAATGACCGGTATCTTGTCTTTCTGGTGCTGCATGATTCTGCATGGCAGTTCCATTCTCTTGCAAGATTTTCTGGCTCGATATTTTGGTAGCGGTAATTTGAGGAGAAGTTTCAGCGCTCAATGATAATCGTTCCCTCACCGTATATTTATCGTCATCGGTGGATGTAGAAGCAGGTTTTAGCTGGCTTACTATATCAGGCCTATCATTTACCGAACTGACTTCTTGACAAACAGACTTTTCTCTAGAAATTGAGGATGGATATTCGAGAGACTTGGTTAAAGCCGTTTCCTTGGAAATATCTTGAAGATCTTCAATTTCTTCAGCCGCTTCAGCAGTCGATATAGTTATCTGATTTCTGCGAAGACTATCTTCTGAACCAAACATTTCCTTAGAATTTTCAACAGGTTGATCAATAGTTAAATTGGAACTCACTTTCTCATTACTACTAATAGTGTTATTATGAAAATTCATGGGGACTTCACAGGTTTCCTCAGACACTTCTTCGGCCATCTTACAATGTGAACATGTTGTAGACGGGCTGCTGTCCAGACGTGATTGGACGCCTACATTGTTCGTTACAATGTCATGATCACGAATTATATGTTCTCTCATGTCAATAAAAGTTGTTGCATCATCAGCAAGTTCACATCCTTGAATAGAAACCGAAGACGAGGCTGAATTACTGCTGTCTGTTTGCATTCCTTTAGAACTTCTTTCGAACCTCTTCTGAGGCTCTCTTGTAGTCTGTCTAGACATATATGGTGTATTGCCATTGATCAACCGACAGTGGATCATCTCAGACTCCTGGCCTGTATTACTCGGTCCTAGTTTCCCTGTATCGTTTGGTGGATTCGGAACATCAAGCCCTGCCAGCCTCATTCGTCCTGAAAAAGGTCGTCGAAGTAAGCTTGGGGGAGTTCTTTGTCTTGGCCTGGGAGGAACTCCATCCACGTCTACTTGTTTGATAAAACCAGATGGTGGAGTCATATCATGTTTCGGTTTAACTTTTGGTGACGGCTCTGTCATCAACAACTGGCAGTACATAGAAATAAAGTTTAATGTTATGAGGAAATCTTTAAAAATGATTTGTTAATTTGACGCAAAATGCGACAACAGTTTCCGACAATAATTTAGATGGTTAATGCATTTCAAATACATGGTTAACTATGTTTAGTGATTAAACACAAGAAAATTATGTATATTTGAACACTATGTGGATGATTAGTGGATATCATCATATCATGAATACTTAAACACTTGAAAACTGTTGTTAATGACGTTAAATATTGTGGTTAATTACTGTTGAAGTTGTAGGATTTCGGAGAAAAGAAGACGAGAAAATAATAAGGTTTGAATATTATTGATAATAGTTAATGTTAACTTAATTACAAAAAACTCAATACTAAATCTCTATTTATAGAGAAACATAGATTCAATCTTAAATCAGGAACAAATCATAATGATAATGACAGATATTCTAAGATATCTCTATGATTATAAATTGATCATAGGAAATAACTCAAGATACTCTAATATAATATTAAAGATATTATAAGATATTTTTTAATATTCTAACAATTACATTTAGCAAGTGGTTAATGTGTCGTGGCACCTTCTTATATTAAATAACCACCCATTGAATGTAATTAACCATATATTTGAACTGCGTTAATCAAATAAATTCTTGTCGAATTTTGTTGTCAAATTTGTATGCCAAAATATCATTTATGGTACTAGGATAGTTTCAAACGGTAGTATACCTGGAGCTTTGAATGCTGCGATCCTTGTATTCGTTTCGCAGACTCAGGAGTTGCCTTTACAAGTGGAACATTTGGCGACTCTAAATTAGGCTTCAAACTAGGAGCAATGAAAGTAGGTTTAGGCAATTTAGAAGATACGTCAGCATTTACTTTCTGTGTTGATACTCCACCGGCTTTTATGCGATTGCCTCTCATTGGAGAAGTTGCTTCTCTACCTCTTCCCTCTTTCAATGCCATCATGATATTTCTAATTGTTTTTGGCTGTTTAGATTCAACATTAGAACAAGTTTCAATATGAGACGATTTTATTACCTCTTGCTCCGAGCCATCATCATCAATCGAAGCAATATCGATCTCAGTCGCTTTGCTATCATACTTTGACACTGTTGTTGCAATGTTTCTCTCATTAGACATTAAACTATCTTTGTCACTACTTGAAGCACTACTGTTCTGACTTTCAGCCATATGTTTTTTAGTATCATTGACAGCAGAAATTGATTTTTCGGGTGGAAAGGCGACTGGATGAGTGAACGATGGACGATATTGATCCACGTAAGGTTGCAAATAAGGATGTTTCAACACCTCAGATGCCTATTAGAAAATAAAGTGAGCTTGTTTAGGAAAAAAAATAATGATGGTAAAATCATTTCCAAATTATTCTCAAGAGATTCTTACAGTTGGTCGATGCTCAGGACTTTTTCTTAACATGCCTTTTATTAGTATTTTCCTGTAAGTTCATTATTAGTCAGACTTCATTAAGAAGTTTAATAACAAAAAAAATATTAATCATAACAAAAGAAGAGAGAAGCTTACAAGGAAGGCGAATAACATGGAGGTAAAGGACCGATAGAAGAACGATTTATCTTACTTATCAATCCAGCCATATCCTGAAACAAAATTTACCATGCCATTGTTAAACAAAAACACAAGAAGTGACATATGTGAGATGCCTCCACATACATAAAAATCTGTACGAGTTTCGAGAATCACATGAAGCATATCAAACTGACAAGCATACATCACCTATCAACTCTAAGTAACAAAGTTCAAGAAAATGATCAGAAAAATAAAACTATGTTCATATTTAACATGATACTTTATTAAATGAATTCAACTAAGATAAGAGCCTACCTATAACTATTAAAAGTAAAAAGGTCGGAAGAAACTTACAAAAGCTTTAAAGGCAGGGCGATGAGCAGCCATCTCGTATACACAGCAGCCTAAACAACAACGAAATTTCATTTCAGTTGTGTCAAAACTGAATCTCTAAGTATCAGATGCTTGATTACAAAATATATACCTAATGACCAAATATCAGATTTGAATCCATACGGAATATCTGCAAGGAGTTCAGGACACATATAATTGGGAGTTCCTACCACCTGCATAGAAACATTTACAACAATTACTAATTCCACATCTTATAACTATGTGGTTATTGTAAATTATGGAAATGTGAATCACATGGATTAAAACAATAGTAGCAATGTCCTAAGATTAAACCTCTTGAAGTTTAACATCATAAAAATTGAATCTCATCTTCATAAATTATGACAAACGATAAACAAGTTTATGCTAGCATCATCTCCCATAAGAAAGAAACAATTTTGCACAAAATTTAGCACGGATACATGCATCTTTTAAGAAAATAGTTTGACTTTAAAGAAGATTGAAACATGTTCCCTATTTTGTACATACCGAAGAAGCCAAATCGTCTGCTTTTAGTGTCTTAGCAAGCCCAAAGTCTCCTATATGCCAGACAAATACAGACAAATTTAGGATGAAAAGTTGAAAAAAACTCAAATATCTATATCCCATGTAGTAAAAAATGGTCGATGAACTCACCGAGGCGAATATCCTGATCCTTGGTGAGAAAGATGTTGGAACACTGTCAGCAGAGTCAATAAATCAGACCTAAAATATATTATTTCGAATCAAAGACAAGAAAAGTAGACCATATATTTTGTATAAGTATACCTTTAGGTCGCGATGTAAAACATAATTTGAATGAAGGTATTCTACTGCCAACAGTAACTGAGTGAACCATTTGCAGAGTTTCTGAACAATTTCAACAACTTCTAATATGAGCTATTATATACCTTAAACATTAACTCAAGATGTTAGAAAAGACCATACATAAATAGACACACAAGAATACCTCCTCAGGAAAGTAAGCACCATTTGTTTTTTTCATCAATTCAGCCCTGTTACAAATTTGAGGAGAAAAACAAGTAATTTTAATGAATGGAGGGAAACAAGTATAACAAAGTTTGAGGAATTTGGCATATAAAACTTGTGAATTTTTACATGAAACTGCAAATTCATAGGTATTATTATCATAGACTCACATGTCTCCACCTTCACAGTATCCGGTAACAATGCAAACATAGCAACCCTACAACACAAATAGAATGTGCTTAGCTTACAAAAAAACAATCATTATCGGCTTTTAAAGAAGACCCTGAAGTGCAACTTGAGTGGTGACATCATCGTTTTTTATGTTTCAGCAACCACCGCAACACCACCTCGATTGAGGCTGCAGTTGAATGTGATCCTTCGCAATATTAAGGATTACAAAACGACTTCAAATGTGATTTAAAACCATGAATGTAATCCACTGATGTTCAATTTAGAACACACACAATTCTAAATTGCGGTTTACAACTACAATTGTGACTGCAATATAAAAGTTTTAGATGTCTCTGCAACAACGCTGCAACCGCAACAAATTGATGAAAGAAAAATAAGTATATGATTAAGAGGGTATCTCACCTTCTCAACCCAAGCCTCCTTGAATTCCACAATGTAAGGGTGCTGAATTCGAGCAATAAGAGCCATCTAGAATTCCCAAAAAGAAAAATCAATTAAATCTCCTCCACAAACAAAATCAGATTCCAAGTATATGAATCAAATCAACAAAAACAAATACCCAAAAAACAAAAAAAATCACCTCTTGATGAGCAGATCTTCTGCATCTTTCAGTCTGTCTAGCTAGCCTGATTTTTTTCAACACATATCTACAAACCATGAAAAAACCAAAAAGCTTCAATCATCAAACTTATGAACCTAACCATCATCAAATTTTCTCATGAACACACAAAGATAAAACCCAAAAAATGTTTAATGTTGACTATTACTTTTTCTTCTCAGCTTTGTGATTAACAAGAATAGCAGCTCCAAAAGCTCCACGACCGATCTGTTCCATGATCTCATATTGATCCATCCTAGATTCCATTGCTCTCAATCCACAACAACACACAAATTCCCCAAACAAAACCCAATTTTAGAAACCAATCTTACTCCAATACCCAGTTCTCAAAATCCTCACTTTCCACATCAAAGTGTTGAAAATTGAAATAAGCTTGTTCTACATTGCTTCTACCATACACCATGAAAGTTTTCTTTACTCTGATATTGTTTCATTCAACAATGAGCAACAATAATACCATATACACTAGATAATTTTTCAACAGAATTACAACGAAAAATAATGAAAGTTTTAATCTTTGTTTTCGATATTAAGAATAAAAAAAGTTTCTCTCTCTTGGGCCACAGTTGAATTGAATGAAGAGTTTAGAGAGAGAAAGAAGAAGAGGGGGGCTTATGGGTGTGCTTGGTTTTTCGCCGACAGTCACAGCTGGTCTACCAAGTTCTTAATGTTGTTTATTTTATTTTATTTTTAATAATTTATTTTTATTTAATGATTTTTATTTTCTTTCTATTTCCATCATCATCTTGTTCTTCTTGCTTCATAATTCAATGTTGGTTCGACAGCGATATGATATGAACTACTATATGAAGGGTGTGTCAACTTCGTGGGAGAAAAAGAAATGCTACTGTCAGTTATTATTATCTATTTATTTTTCCATAATAAGGAACATTTCAATTCTCACCAACAGTTTGTGGATTGAATTTCTAATGTTTTTCTGTTTTTAATTAGTATTGGAATAATCATGAAGCTAGCAAGATAATTTTGGCAAATGCAAGTGTTTGTTGTTAAATTAAACACGGTTAAATATGCACTTTTAGATTTTTATATGTGTGAATTTAGTCTTTATATTTCACAAATTTTTTTTTATAAAATTCTTCAATAATTTAGTTTGAGACATATGCTATTCAGTTACATTTTTTTCCTTATATTTTATTTCATTATATTCATTAATTATATAGAATCACTTTATTGATGTAATATTGATGATTTCAATTAAAAATAATCGATTTGAGAAGAATAAAATTGGAAAAAAGAGAAGTTATAATATGATTTTTAGTCTTGTTTATACTCTAAAATAATTTAATATGTTAGATGAAAACGTCCAACAATCAAATTGTGTTTAGTTAATAGTGTCAAAGTAGTCGAATGAAGATTAGACGAAATAAGATCAATTGAATATCAGTTAGGTGAATCTTTTAGAAGTTCAAAAAAATATCTCGAGAGGATTGTGAAAATGTCAGAATCAATCAAAAGGATGTACAACTTGACAATTCAGTTGTAAGACTCATGTTCGTTGTTTTTAAACCACATGAATCGAAACAACTATTTTACTAATCACAAATACAAGTGAATATGCATGTGCGGATAAAGGAAACTATAATGTTGTGAAGTAGAGGGAAACTGAACCAAACGTAGGGTGTCACATACATTCACTAATAGGCAGAAACATCCATTACTTGTAAAATTAGTCGAATAAAATGAGTTCGAGCTAAATTTTGTAGGTTATGATTTGTTGACCAATAGAATTAGTTTTGCTTATAAAGATTCATTGTACGCAATTCATTTAAATACACATAATCAATCAACTTATCAATTTTCTAGCAATTTATCATTTTCATTATGCTTTGCAATTTTACTTATGTTTTCATTAGTTCAGTAGCTTCCAAAAACCAAATTCGTACTTAATATTAATTGGAGAAGTTAATGAATGCACAATCAAGGAATAAAGTTTCTTCCTCGACATAGTCATTTGAAACAAAAAGATAATCATAGTTGAAAACTATTAGTCAATTTTTCGGTTACCTTTCAATTTCAACAAGAAATCCATTGTTTGTGATTGAAACCTTCAACGTCACATTATCAAATATAGTTTCATATCATTAGTCATGTCATAAAAACCACTTACAAATTAGACTATAGGAAATATTCAAAAACTTGTAAAAGTGGGACATTGAAATCATGAATCTAGAAATAAAATGACTGAAATTTTGTCTCAATTGAAATAAGGAGAAAAACAATGTATTAAATCAAATAAATAATAAATAATTATACCAATATCAAAATATATGAAGTTACAAAACAACTAGCTTAATAGTTAGAAGGAATGAGACGATTAGAGTAATAAGGGATGGGATGTGTTGACTCTCCATGTACAAAATAACTATCAATTACTATGCCTTGTTCGGAGTGTAATTTTGTTTTGAAATTTTCAAAAGTTAAAATCAGTTTGAGATGAATCACTCTTTCAAAATTTTATTTGAATTGAATCACTCTCTCTATTAAGTCTCGTTATGAATTCATAAAATATAAAAAGGTATTGAGATGTAAAAATAAAATAAAAAATTAATATTAAACTTAAATTATTTTAAATAATTCAAAGATTATAAAATTATAATTTATTTAATTATAATGATTTTAAAAATAGTGATTGAAAGTGATAATTTTCAAAGATGATTATTGTAATAGCGATTGATTATCGAAGGAGCCTGAAATAGTTAAAAGAGACAATTGATAGTTAAAGATGGTAGTCAGAGTGTGGTCGATGATGATTGTAGTGTTGGACAGTGGTGTCGATGGTGGGAGATGATAATTGGAGGTGGACGGTTGGTGATGGTGATGGTGGATGTCAAAGATAGTGGTGACAGTAGTCAAATGTGGATGATTGGTGGTGTTCGCATGGTTAGAGATGGGTGATCGACGACAATGGAGGTGGTTGGTGATGGGGGATGGTGGTTGGAGGTCGATGGTTGATGATATGGTATATTGGTGGCGGTCGAAGATGATGACCAGTGGTGGATGGTTAAAGGTGAGTAGTAGTGTTTGAAAGTAATGTCGGATCATTTTTGAAGTAGTATTTATGATGACATGTTAATTTTAAAACAAAAACAAAAACTATAAAATTTATTTTTATTTTTGAGATTTAAAAGAAAATTATTTTAAAATTAAATAAAAAATCAATTCAAACTCATTTTTTATCCGATCATTATTTGATTTTAAATTTGACTTTTGAAATGAAAAAATCAACATACAACAACTCCCACAAAGTCTATGTTTTGTTTCACATTTGTTTTTTTTTTTT
>JBBPBT010001444.1:490314-508456 GCA_037974875.1 Cicer bijugum
AGATGAATTAAATATGAATTTTTTAAATGTAAAAATTTGAAGGTAGAAGTAATCAAAATATAGACTTAAAAATTTAATAATGAATTCATTTTTTAAGGAACTTTTTATATTCTTATAAATATACTTAAAAAAAACCATTAAAAAAATATAAGATCACTTAAGAGTAGGGACTATAAATGTATGCATGATAATTTTATAAAAACTAAAAATTATATATTTATTTTACACGAACTAAAACTAAAATGTTGAAATTTTAAAGAGATTAAACACATATTTAACTCTAAAAACTATTTAGAAACATAAAATAAAAAATCATAAGGTAATTAAAATTGGACTAAACATTAAACTAGTATAAGCGGTTCAAAGTTTAAATGTTTGATCAAAGTCGGACTAGGATTAAATTTCATTTTTAATATAATATATAAATTAGTAATAGATGAAAAATAACATAATATTCATAACTTCAAAATATGTTTTTCGGAAGAGTGTTATATACCGGAGAACTTTAAAAAATATTTTTTCGGAAGATGCTTCTGTACTAGAAAACTTCAAAAAGGTTTTCCGGAATGTATGTTGTGTACCGGAAAACTTGTATTCAAGTTTTCCGAATGTTTTGAAGAAAAAAAAACTATTTCAAAAAATTTAAAATGATAATTTTTTTAAAATTTTATCATTTAAACAAGGACAAAAACGTCATATTCATGATTTGGGGGTATAGGTATAAATAGGGGGTATGGGATAAAATTTTCAGATGTAAATAGAAGGAAGGTACTTTAATTGGACTAGTGTTTGGCAACCCAATTTGGTTTTTTGGGTAAGGTGGGCTAAGGTGGGAAGATCCAAAAGAATGTATGGATGGTGTCGTTGTCGTGTGTATAACATCCTACTTTTTCGAGACATTAACTAACGAAATTTTAAATGTAAAAACACAAATTTGTTTTTATTTATTTATAATTATCTTAAATACCCATTTACCTTAACATCAATTAATAACATTCTTAATTATATTTTAAAAATAATGAATCAAAATATTCACAATCACTAAAAGTAATTTAATACGTTAAACAAAATAAACTCTTAGAGTCAAAACTATTGATGTTTTACTACCCAAACATAAATCCTAGTTGGTCATAAACTTTGAACTTGTGGAAAACTCACCCAACAAGTCTACCACATCACAAAAGTATCCCGGAGCCTCCAACTGCATGTTATTGTACTTCCTCACATTTCTCTTATTAGGTTGACCGTGACATTATTCACTCAAGTAACACTATATGTGACGTCCTGTCAAATATAAGGGTCATCTCCAAATAACAAACACAGAGCAAATATGCATACAAATATAGTTGTTGTAGCAAAAATATAAATAAATCATATATTTTATTTAACAGTTAAAAATCACAATGCACCAAAAATACAAATAAACCAAAATGCATAATCTATTTATTAGACTATATGTCAATGGATGAGTCCGGAATATCACCTCCCCGCAAGGGCTTCATGGGTCATTTCAAGCAACACCACTAACTCAAAATCCCCGCAAGAATCTGTGGGCTCCAACCAATTATGGACGCATCATACAACTTTGGGCTCTAATCAATTATGAATGCACCACACAACTATGAATGCATGAATGTAGATATTTTTGTTAGTAACAATATAGATCACTCAACCAGAACATCCAAGACCATTCGACATTGTCCTAAACCAGCCTAGGTTAGACACAAGGTCATCACCTTGAAAAATTCACCCAATACCGATCAACATATGCAAATCATTTCATCTCATAATATCATTCATAAACATGTAATTCATATAACACATATTTTGAAGATAACATACAAACAAAGCAAATACATAACATCATAGTATATTTATATCACATATAATTCAAGTATGAAAGCGAATGGAGTTATGCCCTTACCGTTACCAAAGTTGTTTCTAGAATTATGCTTCACAAACTCTTGTCTTACTCGTTTCACATCTACTGTTGTGCGAGCATGGTTTATTCCACTCTGAACGTCTTTTTGCCGATCCGACCATTGAAAATGTAGACCCGAATGATGCGAACCTGCTGTCCAAAAATCAACTCAATCCAACGGTTAACGAATGTGAAATCGATGTTTTTCTGAAAATGATTTAACAAAATCGGGAATAAAGTTACTTCTCTCTTTTCTCTTTTAGTGGTTGCCTTTTCTATCAAAATGGTCTCCATTTTCTTCTCTCCTAAACCGTTTTTTCTATATCGCATAACATTTTTTAATGGAAGACGTTCGTTTTGTTTTATTCAATTTTTATAGGTAATGTGGTATTAAGTGAGGAACGTGATATAAATGGGGAAAGTGTGGATGATATTAAGTGAGAAAAGTGAGAAATATGATATTAAGTGGGGAATATGTGATATTAAATGAGAAAAATGGAGAACGTGTACTAAATATAGACGTGTTATTTTAATTTAAACAATGAAATTTGTTTTTAACTGTTACCGGTCCATGCTATTATTATTATTATTATTATCAAAAATTAAAATAACACAATACAATAGTAACTATCACCAATAATTTCTAAAATAATTATCTCAAATTTTATTAAAATAAAATAAAATACTTGGATGTTCAAAATAAAAAGACATCAATTTTATAAATGCACTATATGTTAAATTGGATTCCCTCTTTTACACGTTGGAGGGCTAATATGTAGTGCTAATAATGGGCAATTGAATAAAAGGTTTAAAGGCTAAAAATCTCAACTAAACAACAATCGAAAGAAAAACTCAATTAATATAATTTACATCTATCTTACATATCTAAAACATCTTTTAAATTTAATTGCATGCTATAAGTATTGTTCAAATCAAACGGACTTTTGGATGTTTTGATAAATTTTGAGAAGTAAAAGTAATTTTTATTTAAAAAACAAAAATGTGAAGTTGATGAATATTATTTCATTGAATTGGAAGACAATCACCAAATATTATTATAATTTAAAAGGTAGTTTTCTACTATGTTACGTGTGTTGGGGAGTCCGAAGGAGCACAACAATTCGGAATGGGCTAAACAAGGATTTATAAGAGACTTTAGACACCACATATCAACCCAAAACCTTAAGGCGTTAGGTGTATGAGTCATTCTCTTTATATATCCAATAATACAGTCTCTATTCCTGGTCAATGTGGGACTGACCACTCATAATTGAACACACAACAATCTCTCCCTCAATTATGAGTCCCCACCACTAGACTTGATTCACTTGATCCAAGTATTGACCACTAGACTTGATTCGAGTCCTTTTTGGTCCACCACTAGACTTGATCCACTTGATCTAAGTCCTTAATTTTGCTCCCCCGTCAAGCCGAACCCAGCTCTAATACCACTTGTTGAGGAGTCTGGAGGAGCCCGACAATTCAGAATGGGCTAAACAGGGATTAATAAGAGACTTAGACACCACATCTCAACCCAAAACCTTAAGGCATTAGGTGTATGAGTCATTCTCCTTATATATCTATTACAGCCTCCATTCCTGGTCAATGTGGGACTAAAGACTCATAATTGAATACCCAACAATCTCCCCCTCAATTATGAGTTCCCACCACTAGACTTGATCCACTTGATCCAAGTATTGACCATTTCAACAACGTGTACTTCTTTGATTTCAGTAAACTTAAAATTTATTTTTAAACAAAAAATTTTAATTTTTAATTTTTGATTTTATTTTTAGGTTTAATGATAAAGATGATGATGAAAATGAAAAAGAATATGAGGAAAATTATTTATGATTTTTTTTAATTTTTTAAAATGTAATTAATAAATAATACAAACAAATGCTGATAAATATTAAATTGTGTATATTTTTAAATATAAAGAATCTATGTATCTATATCTATATAAGATTATTTACAGTCGATTTCAAATATAATTTTTTATACGTGGCAAATTTACATACATAATAGTAATAGATGTTCATTTATAAAAGTAATTAAATACTTTACTATTATATTATAAAAATAAATAGTAACAATAATAATTATAATAATAATCATCATAATAATTAATAAAGGAAAATTGGAACCGATTGATTTAAAAGGAAAATGTGATCCCTCAAGTCTAAATTTAGCATGCCAATATTTAAATTCAAATTTCAAACAAAATGCTAATTTTCAAGCGTATGATAATTGTGTGTTGTGAATTGGCATTTGACCATTCAAATTATTAAATGTCTTTAATAATTTTTCCTTTTACGGTTAGAAACTGATTCTTAATCACAGTTTTATTGTACTCACACACACACTAATGATGAGGATGAGAGGAGTTATGTATATGGAAGAATGTTCAAAGAATGTTAGAAAAATACTCTGCTGTCTTTATTTCATTGCATCATTGGTATTTATATCCAAATTTCATAACATGTATCATTTAGTTAGTTACAACAACCAAAACAGTAAAACTAATCACACCCTAACTGAATTAACAACTTCAACACTCCTCCTTAAATTCATATTGATCTACATACAATTCCTAGTTCATCTCTTAGATGTTTAAATGTGTCTATCTTCAAAGGCTTAGTTAGAATGTCTGCCACTTGTTTTTCACTTCTGCAGAATTCCAACTTCAACTTTCCCTTGGTAACTTGTTCTCTTATGTAATGAAATCATGTCTCTATGTGCTTTCTTCTTCCATGAACAATTGGATGTTTTGCCAAGTTTATAGCTGACTTGTTATCAATCTTCATAGTGACTGCTTCTGTTTTTCTTACATTCAGTTCCTCAAGCAATGTATTGAACCATACAGCTTGACAAGAGCCTAAAGAGGCTGCTATATACTCAGCTTCGTAGGATGACAAAGCTACAACCGGTTCCTTCCTCTAGCACCAAGAGATTGGAGCTTTTCCAATCAAAAACACATATCCAGTTGTACTCTTCCTATCTTCCTGGTCACCACACCAATCTGAATCAGTATATCCCATTATACTCACCTTAGCATCAGTTCCTTCACTTGGAAATAGAATTCCATGACTTGTAGTTCCTTTTACATATCTAAGAATTCGCTTGGCAGCCATCAAATGTGATACTCCAGGACTTTGCATAAACCTGCTTACCAAGCCAACACTATAAGCCAGATTAGGTCTTGTGTTGCATAGATATCTCAAGCCTCCAATCAATCTTCTAAATTCTGTAGGATCTACCTTTTCTTCATTTTCATTTTTGGTTAAATGCAGGCCAGTTACAACAGGAGTTGCTGCTGAATTGCAGTTATCCATCTCAAATTTCTTCAACATCTCAGCAGCATACTTGGTTTGATGAGCAATTATTCCAGCCTTTGTACTTTGGAACTCAATTCCTAGGAAATATGAGAGTTGTCCCATATCAGTCATCTCAAATTCCCTCATCATGTTTTTCTTAAATTCTCCAATTTTATACTCATTTTCTCCTGTAATGAGAAAATCATCTACATATAAACATACAATGATTACTCCTGTTTCTGAGCTTCCCTTCACATATACACCATGTTCTGATATGCATTTGGTGAAACCAAGTTGAATTAAAGAGCCATCAATCTTCTTGTTCCATGCTCTTGGAGCTTGTTAAAGCCCATAGAGTGCTTTCTTCAACTTATATACTTTCTTCTCTTGGTTCTTTATCTCAAAACCTAGAGGCTGCTCAACGTATACTTCCTCTTCGATAGGCCCATTTAAGAATGTTGACTTCACGTCCATTTGATGTATTCTCCACTGTTTCATGCTTGCAATGGCAATGACCATTCTTATGGTCTCAATTCTAGCTACTAGTGCGAAGACTTCTTCAAAGTCTATCCCAGCCCTTTGTAAGAAACCTCTAGCTACAAGTCTGGCCTTATATTTGATCACTTCACCACTAGGACTTTGTTTCACCTTATATACCCATTTCACACTAATTGCTTTCTTTTCAGGTGGCAGCTCTACTAGTTCCAAGGTTTGATTTTTTTCAATTGAATGCAACTCATCCTGCATGGCTCCAATCCATTTAGGATCCTGTGCAACATACTCAAAACTCATCGGTTTAGCTCCTGCTAATAGTGCCAGATGTACTAGCTCACCATCTGAATCAATCTCATTATCTTGAACCATGTCACAATTCTGCAGCTTTTGAGGCAAACTTCTTTGTCTATGACTTCTTCTTATTGCATTGTTATTACTGTTTTCCATATTGGTTTCATTCAGCTGTAACTCTTCTATACTGCTGGTGTTACCATCAAGCATAACTTTGGCAGTTGATTCTCTTATGTCTTCAGTGTTCCACTTCCATTTTTTAATCTCATCAACTAACACATCCCTGCTGATTACTATTTGTCTATTAATAGGATCATACAATTTGTATCCTCCTGTTGCATGGTATCCCACCAATACCATTTTCTCTCCTTTATCATCTAGCTTCCTTCTAAGCTGATCTGGGACATGTTTGTAGCATATTGAACCAAAAACCTTTAGATGGCTGATGTTTGGTTTGATTCATGACCATTTTTCTTCAGGTGTCACTTCATGGAGCCTCTTTGTTGGACATCTATTCAGAATATAGGTGGCAGTTGCCACTGCTTCTCCCCACAAAAACTTTGGCAGCCCTTTTCCTTTCAACATGGTTCTTACCATGTTCATGATGGTTATGTTCTTTCTTTCTACAGTGCCATTACTTTGTGGTGTGTATGGTGGTGTTATTTCATGCACAATCCCTTCCTTCTCACATAATTCATTAAATTCTTTTGACACATATTCTCATCCTCCATCTGTCCTTAAGATCTTAATCGAATGGCCACATTGTTTCTCAACCATTACTTTGAACTTCTTAAAGACATTTAACACCTCACTTTTCTTCTTGATCTAGTGAAATCATCAATGAAAGTTACAACATACCTATTTTCTCCAATTGAGTCAACTTGCATAGGACCACAAACATCTCAATAGATCACTTCCAACTTCCCCTTTGACCTAATTTCCATATGCTTGCTGAAATGCTTTCTATGTTGTTTGGATTGGACACAATCTTCACACATTTTAGTTGGTTCTTGTATTTAAGGCAGTCCTTTCACCATACCTTCTCTGCTCATCTTCTTGAGATCTCCAAAATTTATATGTCCCAACCTGTAATGCCAGATTCCTTCCTCTCTACTTGCTGCTGAGACCAGACATTTATGTTCCAGCACCTGAATTGCTATCTTAAAGGTCCTATTCTTTGACATAGGTGCCTTTAAAATAAGTATGCTTTTTTCATCATACACTTTCAGTTGCTTATCCTCAAGTGTCATCATGTAACCTTTCTCAAGCAGCTGACCCACACTTAGAAGATTACACTTCATTCAAGGGACAAATAGTACTACTGAAATTTTTGACTGTTTTCCATCCTTCTTTTGAATTAGAACTTCTCCTACACCCTCTGCAGTAAGTGAGCTGTTGTCTGCAAATTTCACTTTACTTTTCATTGATTCATCAAGATTGATAAATCAGTCTTTCCTTCCAGACATATGAGTTGAGCATCCCGTGTCCAAGTACCACAAATTTGTTCCCACTTCATCTTCCTTAGTGGTTACCATCAACATTACAGGTTCATCATCTTCTTCTTCATGAGCAAAATTTGCATCATCTTGTTGTGATTCCCTCTTGTTGCCTGAGTAACACTCATTTGCAAAATGCCCCCATTTTTGACAATTGTAACATTGAATGCTACTTTTATCAAACTTATTCTTACCACCTCTTCCCTTTTGACTACTGCCTCCTCTTTGATAATTTCTTGAACCACCTTGGTTATTACCATTATGATCTTGTTGATTTCTATTGTAATATCCCTTTTCCATTTCTCAGTTTGCCTCTGCCTCTTTTGTCTTTGTTATTGGACTGTGCTTGCAGTGCAACTTCTGAATTCTTTTCACCACTGCGTTCTTTCATTCTTTGTTCAAGTGCCTCAAGGGATCCTTGCAGTTCTTGAATGCTCATATCTGCAAGATTCTTTGATTCTTCAATGGCCACCACCACATGATCAAACTTTGGCAATAAAGATCTCAAAGTTTTCTCTACTACAGATTGATCATTAACATCCTCACCACAATTTTTCATTTGATTCACCAATGTCATCATTCTTGTGAAGAAGGCACCAACTTCCTCATTTTCTTCCATTTGAAGTAATTCATATTGTCGCTTGTGAGTTTGTAACCTCACCTTTTTCACCTTCCCATCTCCAGCATAAGCTTTTTCTAAGTTTTCCCAGACAACCTTTGAGGATTCAGCTTCACCCACTCTTTCAAAGTTCACAACATCAACACATTGATGGATAATGAACAATGCCTTGAAATCTTTCTTCTTGGATTCCCTATATGCAGTCCTTTGCGCTTCTGATGGATTTTCAACAAGAGACTCAACACCAGTCTTCACTATGTCCCACACATCTTGATATCCAAACACCACTTTCATTTGCTTGCACCATTTATCATAGTTTTTCCCATCAAGAATTGGAAGATTTCCAGGGAAGTTTCCATTTGCCATGATCGAAACTTTGCTCTGATACCACTGTTAGAAACTGATTCTTAATCACAGTTTTATTGTACTCACGCACACACTAATGATGAGGATGAGAGGAGTTATGTATATGGAAGAATGTTCAAAGAATGTTAGAAAAATATTGTGGTGTCTTTATTTCATTGCATCATTGGTATTTATATCCAAATTTCATAACATGTATCATTTAGTTAGTTACAACAACCAAAACAGTAAAACTAATCACACCCTAACTGAATTAACAACTTCAACATTTACAAATTCCAAAATAAGAAAGCTTAGTCTGTACACATATTTCATGAATTATTGAATAAAATTATAGTACACCTTCTTTTAATAATGAGGTTTAAGTATAGAAGTTGATTCCATATAATCTTAAGATTAGGCAAAGAACATAACAACCTAATTAGTACACCTTCTTTAATTATTATGGTTACCTCCTTAATATTAAATAATTAATGTAAGAATATTTTTAAAAATATATTAAATATAAATAAATTAATTTACTTTAAACTATGTTTAAGACCAACAAATAAAAGTAATTTTTGTTTATAATTGAGGGTGAGAGGGAGTACCAAAATTATGGTTTAGAATAGTTTAAAGATAAACATTAGAAAAACAAATATATAGATACTCTATCTTTCTCATACCGAAGCAAAGCATCAGTGAATTGTCGTACACCTGACAGACAGAACAGAAATTCACCATAACAGCTTAAAAGAAAACATTGTTGCAGACAGTTGAACAAACCTAACAACAGAAATGAGAAAGCAAGACGAACAACGAGTTGTTATCATAGGCGGCGGTGTAGCCGGTTCCCTCGTCGCTAAATCTCTTCAATTTCATTCACGTGTCACCCTCATTGATCCGTAACTTCTCTTCTTTCTCTTTCACCTTGTTTAATTATGCTTCAACCTAATTTTTTAATTTCAATTTAAGATTATAATAATAACTGCACCGTTCGTTATTATTAATTCTTTTTTTGTATTTAACCCCATAGGTTATTTGGTTTAGGTTTATGCTGCCGTATGGTTTTTTAAATTTGCAATACTATAAGTTGATTTTATAATTGGATTTTTTAACCCTTTTGTAGTTTATGAATCATAATCGCTTTTTAGAATTTCCCAATTTTTCAAGTTTCAGTTTTGAGGTTGAAACATGTGTTTTTGCATATTTATCACTTGTTAGTTTGTTGATTTTATGAATTTGTGTTGCACAAAACACTGCATTAATGATTGGTTGACGGTAGTATAGCTTTTTATGAAGTACAAACATGAACGCAAAATTTGTAGTAATTTGAGAAAATTAAAGTAATTGTATGTAAGTATTGTGTTGGACGCAGACATGCTTTCAATCTGAAGCGCTGGTGTTACGTAGATAACTTTCCATGTACATGTATGTCGAATTGTAATGGTATTTCTGTGCTTCTTCTGATTGAGTGCAATTGAAACCAGGAAGGAATACTTTGAGATTCCATGGGCAAACTTGAGGACAATGGTGGAGCCATCCTTTGGAGAAAGGATATTGATCAACCATAGAGAGTACTTCACAAAAGGTGACCTTGTTGTATCCAGTGCTGTCAATGTGACGGAAACTGAAGTGTTGACTGCAGATGGCCGTCATATTGTGTACGACTATCTTGTAATTGCCACTGGACATGCAGATCCCGTACCCAAAATTAGGACCGATAGACTTCATCAGTATAAAGAAGGTAATCTTAAACATCTATCTTTTATCTAGTAGGATGACAAATATTTTGAATTTGAACTCATGCAAAATATGCAGACATTTATTTGAGCCTACATTACCATTAGTGTTGTCAAATAGTAGCTATAACACCGCAATAGTGGAGCGGAATTTTAAAAAACCACTATTGTTCTGTGATACATGATTTAGTATATAGTATTGTCAAATAGTGGTTATAGCAGCGTGATAGTACTATAGTGTAACATTATTTGAACAAAATGCTATTTTTTGCAAACCGTGATTGACAACATTGATTACCGTAATGATTGCCTTTCAGTGTTTTTGATGTTATATTTGCTTAATCTTTGGGGAGAATGAGTTTCTTCCATTGAATTCAGGTAGGTTAATCATCGAAATTGGCTGCCATGTTAAATTGGTATGAATTGCAGCCAATTTTAACTAGAACTCAAAACAACTAATTGAATATTTAGCACATTGCTATCTATATCTTCAGATTTGTTTATAGCAGCTATCTAGGATTACTTTGTATTGTTGTTTCTGATTCAATCATATCATATAGTGACACTGTTCATTTTAGCATAGTGTTTTGAGAATGATTTTATTTTATTGAATGGATTCAACATTATAATAAATTGAAACTGTCAGAACTTGAGTTATGAAATTCATTTTCTCTGGCAGAAAATCAAAAGATAAAATCTGCTCGTTCCATTCTGATTGTTGGAGGAGGTCCTACTGGTGTGGAACTTGCTGGAGAGATAGCTGTTGATTTTCCGGATAAGAAGGTTACACTAGTGCACAAAGGACCAAGGCTTCTGGAATTCATAGGGGCAAAAGCCGGTGATAAGACTCTAAAATGGTTGAAATCTAAGAATGTTGAGGTGAAACTAGACCAAGCAGTCGACTTAAACAGTGCCGCAGATGGACACAAGGTATATCGAACTTCAGTTGGGGATACCATTGAAGCAGATTGTCATTTCTTATGCACGGGGAAACCACTTGCGTCGGCATGGCTTAAGGAAACTGTGTTGAAGAATGACTTGGATGTTCATGGAAGGATTAAGGTAGATGAAACTTTGAGAGTCAAGGGTCGGAACAACATTTTTGCAGTTGGAGATATTACAGATATTCCTGTAAGTGCTTTCTATTATTAATGTATATTCTGTTTTTCCACTGTTATACATCTAACCATGCCTTTTATAGCACACTCAACTCAACAACTTACTCATTCCTGTGCTACTTCCATGATGTTCTTTCTGTTCCTTTTGAACTAAGCTGGGAGATCATGCTTTATTGCTTAGATTTTGACTAGACTTACACTTCTACTCACTAATGATGAAAATTTTGATGTAAAATGAATGAGAGCAATGCTTGAAATGGTTTCTACTACATGAATAGTTGAGTTTCCTTTTTTAATAATATAGCAAGCTCATGAAACTAGTTTTCCTGCAATTGTAGTTTAGATACTTTGCTCATTGTATTAGGGTCTGTGTAGATTAACTTAAATTTGAGTGTATTTACCGACATAAGTGCTTGCGAGACTGTTTGAGAGGGCTTACGGAAACAGTTTATGACCTGTCCATAATTGGTTTTCAACTTATTTATGTAAGCTTTCTAAATAGTTTATATGAAAAATGTTTGCCTTTATTTTATCTTTTGTCATAGAAATAGCATATATGTGAACACTTTTATTATAAACACTTACGCTATAAGCACTCAATTAAGTTGTTTAACCGGGCCTTACAGTTCTCTGATTTTTTTTTGTTGGGCATTTGACTGGAGGCTTTACTGCATGTCCATGTATTCAGTTATTGTTTGTTCTTTGCGTCTGTTCAGCAACTTTGTTGGGGAAGAAAAATATCCCAAATCCTTCAATTTAGAGACTCCAGTTACTGTGTGTCATCAAATTTTAAAAGTAGGCATATACACATATTTTCCTACAGATTTTCGTGTTTACGTTTCTCGAGATTTTTTTGTAAGACTCTTTGATTTTGTCTATGTAAATTGACTATCTGATATAAACCCGTGGCATTTTAATATCTTTACAAGCCTCCTGCTAGTTTGTTTTTAATGGAATTCAATACAACAGGAAATCAAGCAAGGGTTTTTGGCACAGAAGCAGGCAGAAGTGGTTGCAAAGAACTTGCGACTGATGATCGAGGGAGGAAGAGAATGTTGGAGGGAAACTTACAAGCCACATTCGGTAATGGCAATAGTTTCACTTGGGAGGTATGATGCAGTCGCGCAGTTCCCGTTGCTGACAATCGGTGGAAGAATTCCTGGCTTCATCAAGTCTGGAGATTTGTTTGTTGGTAAAACAAGAAAACTAATGGGGATAAACCCTCATACTGAATAACCTTGACTTTGGTAATTAATATTATAAATCATCTGTTTCATAGTTTGTGTAATATATTCAGCTGGTTCTTTCTTTAAAACAATTACTTATTTGTATAATGTAGTTTTTTTATGCTGCTTTGAGAAGTGGTGTTTCATGAGATGTAATTATGTGAATCAAAAGCTGGAAATGGATGTTAATGCTAAATTATAATTATCCTATGGTCCTGAAAATCTTTGTTCATTTACCATAGCAATTTTATCAAAAATATTTGTAAATGTACTATTCAACCCGTTGAATAGCACTTTGGTTTGTTTTATTCAATAGCATTAAATTTGCAACATCTAGATTGAAGAGAAAAAGCTAATTTTCCACCCACTTGGTCAAATTCTGATGAAAGTAAGTAATGGATAAAGATCTTATCAATGGAAAAAACATTATTTTTTTTTCGTAAGAAAAACAAAAATCAAATTCTATAATACTAAGAAGATACTAGAAACTAGTTTTATTTTTCTGAACTCATACTAAAAACTAGCTTGAGTTCATACAAATGATTTTAACTTCCTCAATTAATAGTCACTCTTTGATGATGATGATTATTATTATTATTATTATTATTATTATTATTATTAAGATCCATTCATAAAATTACAAATATTAAGAAAAATAGTTATACCAGTAAATTTGTCAAAAAAATCTGTTACTTTTTTCATAATTACACTAATAATTATTAATATCATAAGAGAAAAATTGACTTATTAAGTAGAGGTATTTTTAATTAATAAGATAATTCACATTAAATCCTTGATGAGATTGATGACTTCCACTGTAATTCATAATCTAAATTTGTCTAATAAAAAAAAGAAGTTACTAGAAACTTGACGCCAGCATGCAATCACGTTGAGATAAAGATCTAAGCCTCAACTCCATGACGCCTTCCATTTCAAGATAGAGGAAATATTTTAATAAAAAAAAATTCT
This sequence comes from Cicer bijugum, assembly GCA_037974875.1. Lineage (NCBI taxonomy): Eukaryota > Viridiplantae > Streptophyta > Magnoliopsida > Fabales > Fabaceae > Cicer > Cicer bijugum. Next base: position 503,851 of record JBBPBT010001444.1, read on the forward strand.
AATAATGATTTTTTCGCCGTCTTAGTTGAACAATTATAATCTTAACAAACAAGATTATATATATATGCTTATGCAAGCTGGCAACTAGACTTTTACTTTAAAAAATTAAAGTACCCATCATCATGAATATTCATGACTATTATTATTATTATTATTATTATTATTATTATTATTATTATTATTATTATTATTGATTCCTTAAGAAATTGTAAATGAGAAGTTGCATTATTTAGGTTGTAAAGTTGACTATAACTACCATTTTGGCTTTGGGCGTTTTTATGTCCAAATTCAAACTACGACGTTTCAATTTGATGATACATGCAATGACGCAACAACATATCTATCTATATAACTTGTTATCTTATCTCATTTTGAAAACAGAACATAATCATTAATTCATTTCAAAGTTAATTTCAACAAAGATCAAAGGAAGTTTTTACAAGACATAAAAAATGGTGGAAAAGAAAGTTGTCATCATAGGTGGTGGTGTTGCCGGTGCTGTCCTAGCTAAAACTATTCAAGATCATGCTAATGTCACTCTTATTGATCCGTAAGCTCTCTCTCTAGTTCAATTCTTGCTCTTTTTTTCCTTTTTTAATTCAATGTTGTATTTTTTTTTTATAATAATATTTCATGCAGAGTAATTATTTATTTCAATCATGATTCTTGTTATTGCAAAGAATTGCGCTGTCAAATATGGCTTTAATTGTAATTGTGTTGCAATCAAAGAGACATAAAATAACTTGATGTCAGATTGTCAAGGTAGCATTGACATTTTAGATTGAATCATGTATGTGCAGACACGTGTCAACATCACACTCACATATGTGAAAACATAAAAATTATTTTTATTTTATCAAATTACTATCGGTGTTGAAATGTAATTTTGTGACTGATCTATGTAACTGTGTCAATGTAGTGGTGGAGTTGTTGTGTAAATTAGTTGTAATGACTAATTGGAGTTGTTTAAATACAGGAAAGAGTATTTTGAGATTCCATGGGCAAGTTTAAGGGCTATGGTGGAGCCATCCTTTGCAGAAAGGACAGTGATAAACCATAGAGAGTATTTCACAAAAGGTGATCTTGTTATATCAAGTTCCATCAACATTTCTGAATCTGAAGTCTTTACTGCAGATGGCCGTAAGATTTCCTATGATTATCTTGTTATTGCAACTGGTCACACAGAACATATCCCCAAAACAAGGACTGAAAGACTTGACCAATACAAAGGAGGTAAGTAATACTTAAGTGTCAAGAAAATGAACATAGAAATATCTAAATTCAAGTTGATGAAATATCAATAATGGTTTTAAACTGTGGTTGTTTAGCGATTATTGATATTGATGATAATTACAGTCAAATGTTTCTGACGCTGCATAGATTTTAGTTGTTTTGCGGTCATAGAGATATCAAAAACCTTAATGTTGCAATCAAGATTCTCACAAATCTATGGTTTATATAGAAAATGAAATTTCGATAACTCTTGATGTTTCTTTTGATGTAACTATTGTGCGGTGCTTGTTTGAACTGACTTATTTGAGGTTACCTACTATCATAAATACCTAGTGACTGTCAAGAAGAACTTATGACATATTCTTCAATTGTTTTAAGTTTATTTCCATTAACTTTTTAAGATAGTTTACGATAACAGTTTATATGAAAATAGTTTCACTTAGACTTTATTTATTTTATTTATAAAAATAGCTTATACATAATCACTATAAGCGTTTAGTTAAGCTATTTATTCAAACAGGCCGTCTAAAGGGATTATGTGACTTGTATATATCTAATCAAAGTTTCACCGTACAATAAATTACTGTTTTTTGTTGTGTCTAGTTGTGAGAAAGATTTTAAATTATCAATTTCTTTTGATTGATAAGAATTATTTTCTTTGATTAACAGAAAATACAAAGATAAAATCTGCACGTTCAGTTTTGATTATTGGAGGAGGTCCAACTGGTGTTGAGCTAGCAGGAGAGATTGCTGTTGATTTTCCTGATAAGAAAGTAACCATAGTTCACAAAGGATCAAGATTGCTTGAATATATTGGGACAAAAGCTTCAAGAAAGACATTAAAGTGGCTTAAATCAAGGAAAGTTGATGTGAAATTAGAACAAACAGTTGACTTAGACTCCTTCACAAATGACAATAGGACATATATAACTTCAGCTGGTGAGAGTATAGAAGCTGATACACATTTTGTGTGCATAGGGAAACCACTTGGTTCAGCATGGCTTGGAGAAACTCTTTTGAAAAATGATTTGGATGGTAATGGAAGGATTCAAGTTGATGAATATTTGAGAGTTAAGGGTAGGAGTAATATTTTTGCAATTGGAGATATTACTGATATTCAAGTAAGTGGTTACCAAAATCAAGTTAATTTGCCTAAAAGTATTTATTTCTTTTTCATATTATTCAAGCCAATTCTTGAATCTTAATTTCTTTCTAATTCTGTTTTGACTTATTCATATTGCATGGAATCATTGAATATCTTATAACCTTCTTATACCTTAACAAAGAGAGGAGTTGAAATTTAAATATGAGTGGTTAGGTTTACTTTTACTAGTAATCGGTTAAATGAATGATATATAAGAGAAGTGACTCATGTATCTAACGCTTAAATTTTATGGGTTTATCGATATGTGATATCTTGATATTTGTGTTCTTAATCATTAGTCTAATGTTGCTCCTAAGGCCAAGCGGCCTACTCCCGCCCGTAGGACTCGGCCTTCATAGAGGGAAATAGATTTATGTAGTTGAGTTGTTGCATTAGACATGTTTTATAAAGTGGGAACACTAACTGTGTTATTAAGATTGGACAGCTGAAATGACATGAAATCACGTGATCAGTTTGATATGACTCATAGTTAGTGATAAGTAGGCAGGTCGTTCTCTAGTATTTAAACACAATTTGCAATCTAAAACTCTAAACTTGAATCATAATAGAAAGATACTGCAGCTGCAGCTGCTTTGCACTCAGCGATGTAGACACATTTGACTGTATTCCGTAACCAAATGACATGTGTTTTTTATTTTCATTTTTCGCATTAATTTTTCTTTTGAATGGGAATTGTTGTTCTAAATCTTCACATAGCATGACCATATCTTTTAGTAATTGTTACTTGGTTATTTCCACACAACCAATTTATTCTAGTTAATGTTTGATTTGAAACATAATTTATAGGAAATCAAACAAGGAGTGTATGCACAAGGTCATGCTCAATTGGTGGCCAAGAATCTAAAGTTATTGATAGAAGGAGGAGGGAAAGAACATAAATTGGGAATTTACAAAGCACAACCACCAATGTCTATTGTTTCACTTGGAAGAAAACATGGAGTTGCACAATTCCCTTTCATGACAGTTATTGGAAGATTTCCTGGTATGATCAAATCAGGAGATTTGTTTGTTGGGAAAACAAGAAAGGGATTAGGACTTGAACCTAATATTAAAAAATCTTAATCAATTTCATATGGTGTGTGTATATAGTTACTCAACTTATCTTTCCTATAGTTATTCTTTGTGTGTTTGTTTGTGTTCATTATTTGTTTTCTTTCAGAGTGTATATCATTGAATTTCAATGTTCCTATGGTACTATTTCTTTTTAATTTTGAATTTGTAAGTGTTGCATATTTCCCTTGATTATAAATAAATACCGAGTTCTTTTTTTAGGCTGAAATATTTTTTCCATATAATGTTTTAGTCTTTGTAATTAGGTAATATATAAGGTTAATTTAGTAATTGAGGTAAAACAGTCTGAGAGTTAAGTGATATAGAGGATGCGAGTCTTACCTCAACAAAATAATAATATTAGTTAAAAAAAAATAGTGTTTGTAATTTCCTTCTAAGATAGAAACTCAAAATGTAAAAAAAGAGTATAATATCACGACTAAAAACAAAAGATTAATTCCAATGAGTAATAAAACAATGATGACTTAAATAAAAACAAAGTGACTATAAAAAATTGAAAAAAAACAATGTATATTATAGAGACTAAATTGAACATAAATTCTATTTTTTTTTTAAAATTATATTATTAACACTTTCAACACTTTAATAAAAAATAAACTCTTCTAACACTATGTTGCTTCTTTTTGCTCTTGTTGAAGTGTATACTATGTTGATATTTATTACATATTTGTTTGTTGTTGTTCATACTCTAGTAACTGCAGAAGACAAAATTTTATAATATTTTAGTCAAATGAGTTTGTTTGTCAGCACGTGATTATGTAAAATTTAATTTTTGACGAGTTATTGGTTGGAAATGTGTTAAACTGTCATAATTGTTTCTTCCTATTAATTTTTTTGCTACTTTTATTATGATTATCTTTTTTTTTCTCTCTATTAATTTACGAATAATAATAAATAAATGATTTATTAGTAGTGTACCCTATTTAATGAACCCATATAGAGTATTTTGAATATTTTGAAAGATATAGTGTGAATTGATAAATTTGAATATTTCACTTTGAACTATTTGAATACTTAGTATTTTGAATTTTTTATTATTTTATCAATATTAATATAATATATCAAATAAATTTTCAAATTATTATGTTCACACATAACATTATTTTATATCATACAACATACATTATGCTACATATT
>JBBPBT010001444.1:544289-557436 GCA_037974875.1 Cicer bijugum
ATATATATGAAAAATGATCAAATTACATTTAAAGAGACATATTAGGAGTTACATCCATTTAATAACATTGTCTCAAATTAATATTTTTTAAAATTAATGATTAAAAGTTACTAACATATATATCATATCTATAAAATTTGACTTTAATTTGTAATAATCTACTAAGACATCAAGATTCATTAAAATTAATGTTTTATATATTTACTTCATTATCGATGATCTTAACACATTATATAGGAAATTATTATCAATTAATATCAAAATTTATAGATATAATGCATACAATATTAGCTTTGAATCTATGGATCGATTTTAAAAAATATTTACTGACACACAATGTTATTGAATGAATATTCAAAGAGTTACTTACACTCAGTCAATAACATCGTGTATGACTAATATTTTTTAAAAGTGTTATATTAAAATTTATTATTAAATAGATTATATCTATAAAATTTGACACAATAAAAATTTACTATGTCATTAAGATGTATCAAAATTAACGTTATATAAACTTACATCATCAATGTTGAATTTAACACATCATGATTTGATTGCTCATATATACACTCAAAGAGTTATAATTGGAGTTACATTTATTCAATAACATCGTGTCCTATTAATATTTTTCAAATTCAGTGTTGAAATCTACTAATATATATATATATATGCACCATGTTATTGAATGAGTGTGACTCTTGATAAAAAATGGTAAGTAATTATTTTGTTTTGACTAAAAGTAATTTAATAAATATTTTATCATAAATAATCTTACTAAATAAAAGATTCCGATATAAAAGTGAGTATCACAAACTAACTCTTTGAAAAGAAAGAATTACGAATAAAAATTATTAGAATAACAAACTTTGTAGGATGAACAATGCGCTGAAATTTTAGTTGAAACGCAAAACATTTTCTGTATGTAAGTTTTTCTTTTCTCACGGTTTGCTCCTGTTTGTTTCCTATGACCCTCTCTTTGCATACTAATATATATCTCAAAATATTCATGTTGCTTTTTTATAATGGTAACTTCTTTTTTCCTCCTTATATTCTCGTAAGTCTCTAAAGTACACCCTCCAAATTAATCAATTTGGAGAGCTTTGAGGTATATGAGAAGAAACTTTTTTTTTTTATAATTAGATAATTAATTCTCTTTCCCTTCTTCACTTAGGTCAAAACCCAAATCTCACATACACATGTTTACTTTTTCTTTTTTTCTTTTTCTTTTAATTGGTGTGTGCTCCCGCTTGAGGAGGGACTGACCAAACATATCTCTCATCACTACTCAAGCGAGGAAAATCATTTGACAAACATGTCACAAGTTTCAACTTTATTCTTCAATTGTCGTTTTCTCAATAAGTCAACATCATTGTCATATGTATCTCCAACCAATACATAAGCTTTAACATCATTTGCAATAGCATACTATTCAACAACGTACCTCTTTAAAGATTTTCTTTATTTGGTGGTTTTTCTATGTGCATCAGGCTCAACATTTGACTGCATACATTCATCGTGACAATTTTTATCATTAGCTGGATCATCACCATTAACTTCATTTGGCTGATCATACACATCAAGTTTTGTGATTCTTGTATATGCTATATAATGCATTTGCACTAACAACGTCTTTCAATTGTTGGTCTTCTATGAACTCAACATCACAACTTTTGACAAGTTTCTTCATAACAGAGTCAAAAAACTTGTACCCAATTCCATCTAGACCATAGCTAATGAACACACATAACTTACCTTTTAATCCTCTTTTAAGGTATGCACAAATGCTTTAAGTCCATAAACACACATGTAATCATAAGAAACATTCCTACCTGACCAAATCATCTATAATACTTCATATTGTAAGGACACAAATGGTGAAAGGTATAGAACATGCACAATAGTGCTCAATACTTCACCTTAAAATGATTGTGGAAGCTCTGCTTGCGACAACAAATAATTAACTCTTTCAACTAATGTCTTATTCATCATCTCAACAACACATTTCAACTGCGAAGACTTCTGATAATTTATCAATCTCTCTCTACAATAAGCGTCATGTGTCTCAAATATTCACTTCATTATATTTGCGTATGCACTTCAATTTCTTTCAATTTCACGCTCAACTGAGATCTTAAATTTCATGAACACGCTCAAAACATCATATTTCATCTCCACAGTGTAAACCAGAGTTTTTCCTAAATGGTTATCAACATACCTCATATAATATGCATTGCCCCAAACGTTCATGTATTCAAAGGACCTCACGTATGCATATGCACCATATAAAGAATCGGGAGATGGACGACTTTGAGAATGTTGATATCCATGTGCACCCACACCCGCCCCACCCGTGCACCTACTAAAAAACTATTTTTATTTTTAAATTTTATATACATGTATATATTTTATATATTTAATATTTTTTTAAATATTATAAATTATAATATCCTCTATATAAAAATTATATTTTTAATATTTTTAATTTGATTTATAATAAGAATAATTTTATTATATTAATTATAATAAATATAGTATTTAAATTTTATAATCGATAAATAACGGAAATATGTATAAATTTCTCCAACTAATTAGGTGCAAGACTGAAAAAAGCAAAACCCTTCCCGTCATATTCGTTGTCACGACTAATAGAAACTAAAGATGAAATTAATCTTTATATTTATTTATTTATTTCTATTGTTACATTGAGTAAAAACAAATCTCTGTTAAGATTATTTTATAATAAAATATTTATACTTTGTATACATATTAATAGTAAAAATAATTTTTTTATTAAATAAAAACTCTCTCTAGTCTCGATTATAAGAAAAACAACAAAAAAATTAATATTAATGAAGTTATTTGTTATTATTTCGTTTTAAGTATTTTTACAAATATATTATTTATAGAAAAATATTAAATACACCTATAATAACATCTTAAAAATCTTAAAACGAATTCAACTGAAAAATCACAATTTTGATTATAAATAACTTAAAAAATCTCCAAATTTGTTTTTATAATTCGGACCGGAGGTAGTAATTTCTTAACTTCCATAGTAGACTGAAGGTTTAACATTTTTTATATACATCAACTTCGACAATTAAACCACATGATTGACTCCAATATTATTAAAAGGAAAATGCTAATAAAAATAGTGTTAAAAATCTAAATATAAAAAAATATTTAAAATTTTATATAATTTATATTTTAAAATTATAATTTTTTATTCAAAAATTATTTTTTTTCTTTTTTGATTTCGTTAATAAATACCTTAAATGCACTTATTAAACATTACATGGAGACTCAAATAGATTAATGGACCATTAAGCTACCAATGAAAGCTTGGGGCCCCTTTGACGGTGACCTTACTTGCCAATTGATTATGTTCAAATTTCATAGCCTCCTAAAGTTACAGATTTTGATTATTTTAAGAGCAAAACCTTGATTACCAAACACACGTCAAAATAATAGTGATAATGTAAGCCAAATAACCTAAAATATGAAACAGTTATAATAAGTGTTTAGTGCATAACAACCTAAAATATGAAACAATTATAATAAGTGGTTAGTGCATAACAACCTAAAATATGAAACAGTTATAGGAGTTATATAGGGATGGTAATAAAATCCGCACCCGCGGATACCCACTCAAACCCGTTTGATTTGGGCGGAGAAAACCCGCTTTAATTGGATGCGAGCGGATTTTCTCCGACATTAAAATTTGGAGGCGGGGGCGGGTTTTGGGGTGATGATATCTACCCCGCACCCGTTCCCGAACCCGCCTCGCAAGTATTATTATTATTATTATTATTATTATTATTATTTTTTAGTTTTATATACATTTACATATTTAATATTTTTTGAAATATTAAAAATTATAATTTTATCTGTATATAAAATATTTTTTAATTTTATTATTGTTTAATAATTATTATTTTATTATAATAAATATGATTTTTAAATTTATAATTTTATATATATGAGTGGGTGTAGGTGCGGGTGCGGGTGGGGAAACCCGAGACCCGTTGCGGGTGGAGATGGGTGCCTAAATTCTACACATGTAACGGAGACGAGTGCAAGTTTTCCTCGATTAGTCGGGTGCGGGTGTGAAGGAGGCAAAATTCGCCTCCGCCCCGTTGCCATGCCTTTGTATAAATCAAGAGTTAGATTGTAATCACTTATAATTGTTATATTTAGTGACAAAGTTTGAATAAATTTTTTGAAGGCGTTGGATTTTTTAAAATTTTAATTAATAAATTAAATATAATATTATATATATATTAAAATTTTAAATTATAAATTTGTAATGCAAACACACAGAAATTTTACAAACACAGCCATTACGGGAGAGGTAATTAGACTTAGGAGCTTGGGATTGATACAGTTATAAATATAACATTTTAATTTAGTTCGTTATTTTGTAGAGAAAAAGATTTCAACGTCAGATTAAATCTACACAAATTTTTAACAAAATCGGTGAAAAGTATGTTGATTTGATTTGGATTAATCAACGCTAGATTTTTATACTATTAAAATTATTGCATAAACTTTTTTTATGGCACCGATAAATAAAATACAAAGATAGAAATAAATATATAAATAATTTTTTTTAAATACAACACATTATTTAAAATAACACTGATATAATTTAAATAAAATATAATGATTTTATTTAAATATTGGTCGTTGATTTTAAATGACATGAAACCATACCATAATCAATAGGGGTTAAGTTTATTTGGTTAAGTTCAGTTAGAACTTTAAAAAGATTAATTGATATCAATTAAATATTCGAATACAACAAAGTATTGGTTTGATATTTATATTTTAGACGAAACTCACACTACATAATTAAAATTTAGATTTTTTATTTTATTTTAACCCTCTATTTTTCAAGGGGAATAGCGCTCTAATAATTTAAAGTTCGACCGTGAAGTACTTAAAACTTAATCAAGAATTGTTTCAAGACATAATTCAAACTTGAAGTCACCTCTAGTCCCAACAAAGTTGCCCTATCGAGTGAATTTAATATTAACCATTAATTTATTAATCAATGATTAATATCACTAACTTAAAGTGTGTTGTTCACTTTAGAAGAACTAGATCTATTTTAATCTTTTTATAGTTGAAATGTTATTATAATTTTTAATACACAATTTTAAATAAAAAAATATTGCATGTACTCTTTAAAATTGTGTGAAATGTTGTTAACTACTTAGAGAGTTCTCTATTGGTCGTAAAACATTTCATTGATAACTGTCGAAAATGTAATCAATGAATTGAAAGTGAATAATTAGAGTAGAATGCAAAAAAAGTAATTAATATTCCTTGAAAATTAAAAGAGTAGTTGATTTTGGGGTAATTTTTTTTATAAGTAGGTCACTCATTGTGGAAAGGAGACCGTAACAATTTAGTGAACTAAGTGACCATTTATTTTGTGAAAATATATATATATATATATATTTTTTTTAAATTTGTGTTAATTTTAGTTGTTTATAAGAAATAAGAAAATATTTAAATTGAACAATTTAAACTAAAACGAACATCGCACAAAAACGAAAAAAATATCGTACCAAAATAAAAAAATAAAAAAGTGTCGTACTCAGACGATGAATTCACCACAAAAAATATGAAAGAAAGACACTACATCTAACGGAGGAAGAAAAATACAATCTAAGATTAAGGTCTGGAGTGACTGCGAGCAAGAAACATAGTAGCATTACTTAGACAAAATTAAATGGTCTAATATTTTTTTTCATCTAAATTCAAAATATTCTTGATCAAACACACACGTAATTGATCCAAATAAATGGGCCTCAAATGAAAATAAGAGGATTATACCATGTACTCTCACACTTAAATCTGTCACCCCATTAAGACAGATGAAAATACAATTTTACCATTTTATCACTTTAATCATTTATAATAAGTATGGATTACATTTCAGAAATTTGAAAGTTTTGAAAGTTTCTAAATCTGAAAATTTTCGAAATAAGTATGACATTTCAAAAATTTAGAAAATTTCGTAAGTTTTTAAATCTAGAAAGTTTCAAAAGTTTTCAAATCTGAAAATTTTCAAAATAAGGATTACATTTCGAATATTTGTTAGGTTTCAAAAGTTTTAAAATTTAGAAATTTTCAAAATAAGCATTATATTTTAAAAATTTGGAAAGTTTCAAAAGTTTTCAAATATGGAAAGTTTCGAAATTTTCCTATTTCGAAAATTTTGAATTGTTTGAAAGTTTCAAAAAATCTAGAATTTTCTATTTCAGTAATTTCGAAAATTCTAAAAATTATCATTTCGAAACTTTGGAAACTTTCGAATATTTTAGAAATGAGTGAAAGAATATTTTAGAAATGAGTGAAAAAATAAGAAGTTAAAAAAATTGAAGATTTTATAAAAGACAAAATTATATTTTTATATTAATTGAGGAGAAAGCAGGTTTAGACGTGGGGCTGTAGATTTAAATGTAGGAGTGCAGACTAAAATGCTCTTAATATAAACCGAAATATGTTTCAATTGGGTCTATAGCCATAAATAGCAAAAGACTTATATAGAGATTTTTTTTCCCACCCTCACAGGCATTTCATACAATTGAAATAAATAAAGTTTTTTTTTTTTTTTTTGTCTTTTAGAAGTATTCTTTCAAATAAAAATTTGACTAATTTTTTATCCAAAAGTATAGTTCCATTAGGATAGAGAGTTGTGAACTTCTTTTGGAGGTTTTTAATTCTTTTTGGAATTTGTCTAAACTTGTGAGATCCCCAATTGTAATGTAGGGAGTTCCTTATTAGGCCAAGCCTCTTTAACAATATTAGAGGACTCTTCTTCATGAAGTCATATTTGCTTAAAATGTTTCACGTAGTGGACTATAGAAGAAAATTTAAGTAATATAAGGCAGTGCTCTCATCCGAAATGAAGCAAATGAACATTAAAATAAATAAACACTAAAATTTATACATCCAATTTGATTTGGTTTTGAAAAAAAAAATATAAAATATGATCTGCTCTGTGTTATTTTCACAAAATAACATTTAAAAATATTCAATAATATTTAATTTTGTAATATTCAATAATATTTAAGTAATCATGAACATTATTGTAGTCATATACTAAGGTTTCTGAAATAATTAGTGATGGTAGCATCAAAATATTATTTTCTCCAATCTTTTCCTCATTGGTGAGTACTAAGTTTAAGTCCCCAAACACATGACACTTAGGATTTGCATTGGGGTCATTAGCAAAATTATGAATAAGATCACAAGTGAGATGTTTTTGGTGGTATTTAGGGTATCCATAGATACTTGTAGCCCTCCAAATTTCTTGGTCATTAATCGAGTTAATAGTCATATCAACATAGTTAAAATCAATTTTATTACAATAGGCATGAATAGAATATTTGAATGGTGTTATGGAGCAAATAAAAGTGACTGAAAAGGACCTTGATGAAGCTCTTAGTTTTGAGGAGTTGTGGTGGAATCAACGCGCTAGAACTTTGTTACTTCCAACATAATGACAAAACAGTAAGTTTTTTCGTATGAAAACTAGTTAGAGAAGGCAAGGAACATAATTGTATCCCTCCAAAACATAGATGGAAATCCTCGAAATCCAACCACTGACCCTGACAGTATTGTATTTTTTCTTTGTGCAGTGTTATGCTTAAAATTATCACTAAAGATTATAATCCTTAGTATTATTGATTATAACTAATGTGCATTTGTCCCTAGCATGATGATCTCTGTTGTAATACAAACCTTTTTAATATATGTTTTAATGATAACAAATCTTATGAAATAAATAATTAAATTTTATGAATGGTGATCTACTAATGATTGCATTTGATATTTATTTAAAAAACATGAATTACATAAGTGAAAAAACAAGAAGCCACCAACAAAAGCATAAGTACACTCTCAATTGTTATGAAATGACATTATCATGATGAACAAGTTCATTGCATTCATAAATCAGTTCGGCTATATGACAATAATCAACTTTTAAGAATAAATCATTTCAAGATTGAGTCATTTATTAAGTCATTTGTTAAAAAAATGATAGAAGCACATTCACCAGAATTTTCTGGTTATTCAATTAAAGAATAATTGACAAAAGAGATATTTTTAGAATAGCAACAAATAGTAAATCAGTGAGCATTTCACACATGGTCTTCCCAACATTTAATGAGCAAATAAAAGTCAACATTTGAAGGCTTACTGGCAAAAACAAATATGCTGATTGATCTCCAAATTGATCAAAAAAATATTTTGGTTTATAAAAGAGTATTTTGGTTTATCAAGATCATTCTAGTTTATTAAAAGTTCATTCTAGTTTATAAAGATCATTCTAGTTTCATAAAAGTTCATTCTAGTTTATTAAAAGATCATTCTAGTTTATCAAGATCATTATGGTTTATCAAATGATCATTCTAGTTTATCAAATGATTATTCTGGTTTATCAAAAGATCATTCTGGTTTATTAAAAGATCATTCTAGTTTATCAAGATCATTCTGGTTAATTTATATTACGGGCATGAGTAAAATAAATCGATCCCTATAGCCCAAACATTAAGATAAACGAATATCAAGACTACTTAAAACAATTCTCAAGCCCAAAAGTCTAGCTAAAGGTTCAAAGAAGGAAATAACATCAAGATCAATAACTAGATCAATCTCCAGATTGATGAGTTATGGGCAAGGACATCTAGAAGAACAAGGTACATTGTTGCTGCATTTTTGTATAGAAAGCTCAACTTGCTTCTGACACAAAAAGCTGACACTTCACAACCATTCAATCACTCATTCACATTTTACATACAACACAAAACGAAGAACGTTCTGATTTTACTAAAGAACATTTTGGTTATTGTGTTTTAAATACAAAATTAAAATAAATAATTTTCCATAATCCAAACCACAAATTAAAAAGTATCAAGACTGCTCAAATCAACAGTGAAACCCAAAACTAAAACTGAATTCCCAAAGGAGGAAAACAATCTCTAGATTGATGACAAGATTGATTTCCAAATTGATGAGTTGTGACCAAGGACGCAAGTACATTGTACTTACATTATTATGCAAGATTGAGTCAAGATTAAGTCATTTATTACTTTTAAGAATAAATCATTTCAAGATTGAGTCATTTATTAAGTCATTTGTTAAAAAAATGATAGAAGCACATTCACCAGAATTTTCTGGTTATTCAATTAAAGAATAATTGACCAATGACGCAAGTACATTGTACTTACATTATTATGCAAAAAGCTCTACATAAATCTGGTTTGAAACAATTGAAGTATCAATGTCAATTTACAAGGAAATGGGGTTTGAATCGTAAATTCATCCATTTAAATTTTTTTGTTAAAAACTTAAAAAAATAACTCGAGATTTATCTTGGTTATGAAAATAGAAAACGGAGAATATTCTTGGTTCTGGAAACATAAAACGAACAACATTCATGGTTAGTTAAAATCAACAATTAAATTTATCTATTTAACTTGATAATCATAAAGGCTGAAAGTAAATAAAGATAAGAGAAGAGATATCACACAATGATATATCTTGTGTCACCTAACTTGGACTACATACAGTCCTCACAACTGTGAAATTTTTCAATAAATGTTCAAACAGAGAATATTCTTGGTTTTACACAGTTTGTTCATATCAACATTGATCTATTACAACAATTAATTTCCATCTAGTAAGGGATTCAATCATGGCACCTATCAATCATTAGAGAGGATTTTATAATTCACTTTTTAACCATAAAAGAATTTTCTTCAAACTTCTCAAACTATAAACAACAGTTATAGTCTTGAGTTTACTCAATAATAATTTAAAGTGTTTAGTAGAATCCAAGGGATCTCAACACTTATTTGTGGTTAGATTATTTACAAAAGATTCAGTAAAATAATAACAAAAGATTCAAATATGAATAACATTGATTCTTTTGATGGGTGAGAGACTTTCGAGTGTATGAATGTAAGTAAGTGATGAATTTCTTAGCACTTGAATTTATGATTTTTCTTTGAGCTTGGGGTTCTTTTTACAGGCTTCAAGAATGTTGATGACATCTAATTTGACTGTTGAAAAAGTGCCTAGATGTCATGTATCAGATTTGACTAAAGACCATACTTTTTGAACCATGAACGTTCTTGATTTGAACATTTTGTGTTTTGCTTCTGTGATGATAATGATTGATTCGTAACTTCTCATTCTTGACTGTGATTTATGATCACTTGTTTATGTGCACAGACATCTCAGAGATGTGCTTAATATATTCATATCAACATTGTCTTTGATTCGTGCAATCAGGCTGGATAATGATGTCCTTATGTTGGAGATTGATTGTTAACATACTGGAGAATGATGTTCACATGCTAGAGATTGATGTTAACATGTTGGAGAATGATGTTAATATTCTGGAGAATGATGTTAACATTATGGATATTGATGTTAACATGTTGGGAAATGATGTTAACATTCTGGAGATTGATGTTAACATGCTGGAGATTGATGTTAGCATTCTAGAGACTGATGTTAGCATGTTGGAGAATGATCATTTGTTATTTGTTATTTGAGTCATGCCTTTTAATCTTTGATATTTTTAAGTATTTCTTTTGCTTATGTGAGAGTTATATATTTCATGTAGATGTACTAGAAACACATTTGTAATTTGCAGGAGTTTCCTTGCATTAACAAATGAAGAATATGGAGAACGTTCTTGCTTTTCCAAAATATTATCAAGAACATTCTTGGTTCTTGTTTGTTCATTTTTTGCTTTTTCTTTAAATTGATTTTGCTTGGATTTCTTATTACCATTCTTGGACTATTACACACAAAAACATAATCATAATTAGAGTCCTAACTAATCTTTTGTTTGATTACGTCAAAATATTAATTTGAGATTTTGTCTCAACAACAGTATCAACTAAAATTTCACAGTCCATTCAGTCACTCGTTCAGGTATTCCATCATACTCAAAAGCAATAACATTATTTATTTGTCAAGAACGTTCTAGACAACAATATAAACATGTGTTTAATTGCTTAATAGATCTTACACTTGGGACGTGTGTCTAATAACTATATTCAATTTAAACTGAATATTCAAAGCCTCTTATCATCTATAAATTGAAGATCAATTGGAAGATGAAGGCAATAGTTCAATTTATAAATTTACCAACACTTGTTCAAGTAATAACAAGTCAAAAAATCTTCAATCAAACTCCAGCTCTCTTCACTATATTTATTGATCATCATTTATTGAATTCGTCTTCATTTATCTCAAACAAGTGTTGATAATTTTCAAGATCCCAAATACTTTTGTCATACACATCATTTTTAACTCAAGTATATCTTTTATGTTAGATTGAGTGTGTTTGTAAAAATCCTTTCAAGGCTGAAAGATGATTGTAAAAATCATTTCTAGGTTGAAAGATGAAGATTATAATTGACTAAGGTATAATCAACAGAAAAGATGTGAAGGAGAACATTCTAGTCCTGAAGCACATAGTGAAAATTTCACGATTATGAGGACTAGACTAACCCGAGTTGGGTGAACCAATATACTTTTTGTGTGTGATCTTTTTATTCTTTAACTTTAATTATTTGCAGACACAAAAACTAGTTTTGTTGGGATCAAGACATATATGGCTAAGGCATGTGATAGGGTAGAGTGTAGTTTTCTCAAAAAGCCATTTGATCATTGGAGTTTACTAATACCATAATGAAATATGTGGCTACAATAGTTTTCTCAATTCTCATTAATGGGAAACCCTCTCAAAAGTGACTCATTCCCCTTACTTGTTTATTATACATGAAGAACTGCTTATTGGTTTAATACAAAAAAGCTCCGGTTAATAGTCTAAATAACTATGTACCGATAAGCAAAAGTGGGGTGTGGGGTTAGAAACATTCGAAGAATAAATAATTGGGTGGCCCATAATGACCAGATTTGTTATCCTTAAGCACAATAATGTGTGACCCAATGCACCCCCAAATAAACTGATTGTACCGATTGCCTTAGATTTGAGCCTCAGTTAATAAAGTTGTGATGTTTTGTATATATCTTTATATATATTCCATACTTTCTCAAGACTTGCATTGTAGTTCTACATTTATAATATAGGTGGTTGTTGTATTGATTAAGATTAAATAGTCCAAATTTTTTAACTCGCATTTTATAGTTAATCGAATAATAAAATTTATTTAAAAATATAGAATGTTTGATTTGAATTAGACAGTCATAAATCTCTTAATGCAACAATAGATGCAATCTGAATCTGATTAAATTTGAACATTCTCTTTTTTTTTCTTCTTCCTATGTAGCTAATAAAAAACTAAGAAACAATAAAATAAATGGAGGCAAATATTAATCTCCATAATTTTACTTCTACCCTTACATTTTGCCCTTTTTACATATTTTTAAAACAAAATTACTACTCTCACAAGATTCAATATAAAAATTGAGTTTTGATAACCGTATTTTTATGTATAAAAAAATGTCGAGTTTTCCCTAAAA
Source organism: Cicer bijugum (assembly GCA_037974875.1). NCBI lineage: Eukaryota > Viridiplantae > Streptophyta > Magnoliopsida > Fabales > Fabaceae > Cicer > Cicer bijugum. The sequence goes on from JBBPBT010001444.1 coordinate 556,809, forward strand.
ACTCAACAGTGTTAGTTTAAATTTTTGTTTTGATTTTCTTGTTTTTATCCTTACATATAAGGTAACACAAAATGGATGGTTTATTAAAAATGTTGAAATAGAGGTATAAAAATAATAGAGTACTGGATAAAATTTTCTGAAAAGAAGAATATGCATTCTAGGCTTCAAAACAATAGTGAGGTGTGGGCCATTGATTTGTAACAAAGTTGTATGGAAAGAATATAATTAGTACCCCTTAGCTACTCTTCACACCTCCACCAATCCATTTAAGTTACAAATAGTCCTTCTTGTTTTCAAAATTTTCTAAAAGAATCCGAAACATGGTTTTGTTTCGAATATTTTATTTTATGATAAATTCGACTTGAAAATTAAATTTCAGATTTTTAACAAGTGGAAAATTTTAAATTTTAAATATTTTAAAAGAAAAGGATGAAGATTGAATTTAATGAAAGTTACATCAAAATGAATTACAATTTAAATTTTTATAAAAAAAAATAATTATTGATACGCTTCAAATAGAGTAATTCTATTTGAAAAACTAATAAAAAAAACAAAAAAAAAATGTTTTAAAAGGTTATATAGTGAAAAATAAGATGCAATTTTTTAAATAATAAAATATTCATAATAT
>JBBPBT010001444.1:566685-579371 GCA_037974875.1 Cicer bijugum
TAAGCGTATAATTTCTTTACTATACTAGAGTTAAAGGTCTGACAATAATTAGTAAATAATTTTTACACACAGTTATTATAAAAAAAATTACATTATTAATAAATGACAATAATGTATATGTATCATTTTAAAATAGTTAAAATTAAATATTTTTAATGATTCAACAAATATAATAAACTGTTATTTTAAGTAATTTTTACATTGATAATATATATATATATATAAATTAAATCCAGAATAATTATATATCATTCTATATGTGTAATTTATATCATAATTGTTGTAAGTAATGTTAAATACTTTTAATAATTTTTACACACTGTTATTGTAAAAGAATTTACATTATTGATAAATCACAATAATTTATATGTATAATTTTAAGAATAATTAAAATTAAATATTTTTAATAATTTAATAATTACAATAAACTGATAATTTAAGTAAGTTTTATATTGATAATATATATATATATATATGAATTAAATCCAGAATAATTATGTATCATTCTATAAATGTAATTTATATCATAATTGTTGTAAGTAATGTAAAATATTTTTAATGATTTTATAATTACAATTAATCAACAATATAATTTAATTACACAAACTATATATATAATTTTAAATTAAATTCTAAAGTATTTAAGTTCTAAATAGATAGCTAAGTCGGGAAACTAAGAACGTCGAGTAGGGATGACAACATAACCCGCACCCGCGGATATCCACTCAAATCCGTTTGATTTAAGAAGGAAAAACCCATTTTAATTGAGTGCATGTGCGGATGCAAATTTTTCACTCTTGACCTGCCCTATTGCCATGCCTAACATCAAGTGAATTTTATCGTAACTAATAGTTTTATAGTTCATTGAAAATTATCATAATAATAATTGATTTATCAACAACTAACATATATAAAATGTCTCGTCTAAACATTTAATTTAATTACGAGTTTGATTCTAAACCTATGTTTATAAAAATAAAAAATAAAAAATATTTAAAATGAGGTCAACAAGTCTCCCAAAAAATCTAAAAAAATTGAATAAATATGAATATAATTATTTAAGCATGTCAAGAAAAAAAACATACCATCTTATTTTTTATTTTCTCTATTTTCACTTTTGCCATTAACATAGTTCTAAAAAATATTAGAACATCGGGTAAACAAATATAAACACAATAACACCACATTTTGTGAAACAAAGGAGAAAGCGAGGGAGTTCAAACAATTTCTTAAAGGCTAGTAATAGATGTCCTTAACCACTTACTTCCAGTTGTTTAGTGATAATGAGAGATAGCAACGGTATATATAGTGAGTGAATTAGATTTATTAAAGAGATAAACGTTTATACTTAATATATTTTACATTGCGATCGTCGACTTTATCTCCTCTTAATTGTTGGAATTAGGGCTGTGCAAAAAATCCGGTTATAAGGCCCAAATTCAAAACCGAATCCAAATTTATTTTAAAAATCCGGTTTAAAACATATGGTTATAATCCGGTTATTTATAAACCGGTTGGATAACCACTTATGTTTTATATTTGGATTTGGTTTTTATTCGGTTTTTATCCACTACCAATATTTTGTTAATTTTGAGATTTTATTTTTTGAAAAAATTTTGAAATTTATTTTTTTCGAAAATATATCGAAAAAAAATAAAATAAAATAAACTTTTTTTTCAAAAAAATTTTAAATTGAATTTTTTCTCAAAAAATTTGATGAGACAAATTTTAAAAATATTTATCGAAAAAATTGATTTTTTTAAATAACCGATTTTTAAACTATGAATAAATGATCTTTTAAAAAATAATCAAATTTAACCGATTTTGAAAAAAAAAATCGATTTTAGAATTAAAATTTTCAAAACTGGTTGCTTAATTATAAACCGGTTATTTAACCATAACCAATTTTACAATTGGTTTTATAACCGGTTTTAAACCAAATAATGGATTTGGTTATAAATCCAAATCCATATATTGGTTTTAAAATGGATATGGTTTGGTTTTTTAAAAAAACCAACCATGCACAACCCTAGTTGGAATTAGGATTGGATCGATTGCAATCTTAGAGTTGGGATTGACCATAATTAAAGACCAATGAACTTGGGCCTGTAACGGTAAAAACCATGACTCGTTTTGACCAAACAATAACACAACAACTCCATAAAAGTGAGTATCACAAACTAACTCTCTGAAAAGAAAAAATTACGAAAAAAATTATTAGAATAACAAACTTTGTAGGATGAACAACGCACTGAAATTTTAGTTGAAACGCAAAACATTTTCTGTATGTAAGTTTTTCTTTTCTCACGGTTTGCTCCTGTTTGTTTCCTATGACCCTCTCTTTGCATACTAATATATATCTCAAAATATTCATGTTGCTTTTTTATAATGGTAACTTCTTTTTTCCTCCTTATATTCTCGTAAGTCTCTAAAGTACACCCTCCAAATTAATCAATTTGGAAATTAATCAATTTGGAGAGCTTTGAGGTATATGAGAATAAACTTTTTTTTATAATTAGAATATTAATTCTCTTTCCCTTCTTCACTTAGGTCAAAACCCAAATCTCACATACACATGTTTACTTTTTTATTTTTCCTTTTTCTTTTAATTGGTGTGTGCTCCCACTTGAGGAGGGACCGACCAAACATATCTCTCATCACTACTCAAGCGAGGAAAATCATTTGAACACCATGTCACAAGTTTCAACTTTATTCTTCAATTGTCGTTTTCTCAATAAGTCAACATCATTGTCATATGTATCTCCAACCAATACATAAGCTTTAACATCATTCGCAATAGCATACTATTCAACAGTGTACCTCTTTAAAGATTTTCTTTATTTGGTGGTTTTTCTATGTGCATCAGGCTCAACATTTGACTGCATACATTCATCGTGACAATTTTTATCATTAGCTGGATCATCACCATTAACTTCATTTGGTTGATCATACACCTCAAGTTTTGTGATTCTTGTATATGCTACATAATGCATTTGCACTAACAATGTCTTTCAATTGTTGGTCTTCTATGAACTCAACATCACAACTTTTGACAAGTTTCTTCATAACAGAGTCAGAAAACTTGTACCCAATTCCATCTAGACCATAGCTAATGAACACACATAACATACCTTCTAATCCTCTTTTATGGTATGCACAAAAGCTTTAAGTCCATAAACACACATGTAATCATAAGAAACATTCTTACCTGACCAAATCATCTATAATACTTCATATTGTAAGGACACAAATGGTGAAAGGTTTAGAACATGCACAATAGTGCTCAATACTTCACCCTAAAATGACTGTGGAAGCTATGCTTGCGACAACAAATAATTAACTCTTTCAACTAATGTCTTATTCATCCTCTCAACAACACATTTCATATCAAAATAGTTCCCACCCTCACAGGCATTTCATACAATTGAAAAAAATAAAGTTTTTTTTTTTTTGTCTTTTAGAAGTATTCTTTCAAATAAAAATTTGACTAATTTTTTATCCAAAAGTATAGTTCCATTAGGATAAAGAGTTGCCAACTTCTTTTTGGAGGTTTTTAATTCTTTTTGGAATTTGTCTAAACTTGTGAGATCCCCAAATTGTAATGTAGGGAGTTCCTTATTAGGCCAAGCCTCTTTAACAATATTAGAGGACTCTTCTTCATGAAGTCATATTTGCTTAAAATGTTTCACGTAGTGGTACTGATACCTGTAGTGTTCTATAGAAGAAAATTTAAGTAATATAAGGCAGTGGTCTGATCCAAAATGAAGCAAATGAACATTTAAGTAATCATGAACATTATTGTAGTCATATACTAAGGGTAGTCATATACTAAGGGTATTTAAGTAATCATGAACATTAAGGATGATCTCTGTTGTAGTAAAAACCTTTTTAATATATGTTTTAATGACAACAAATCTTATGAAATAAATAATTAAGTTTTTTGAATGGTGATCTACTAATGATTGCATTTGATATTTATTTAAAAAACAGGAATTACATAAGTGAACAAACAAGAAGCCACCAACAAATGCATAAGTACACTCTCAATTGTTATGAAATGACATTATCATGATGAACAAGTTCATTGCATTCATAAATCAGTTCGGCTATATGACAATAATCAACTTTTAAGAATAAATCATTTTAAGATTGAGTCATTTATTAAATCATTTGTTAAAAAAATGATAGAAGCACATTCACCAAATTTTTCTGGTTATTCAATTAAAGAATAATTGACAAAAGAGATCTTTTTAGAATAGAAACAAATAGTAAATCAGTGAGCATTTCACACATGGTCTTCCCAACATTTAATGAGCAAATAAAAGTCAACATTTGAAGGCTTACTGGCAAAAACAAATATGCAGATTGATCTCCAAATTGATCAGAAAAATATTTTGGTTTATAAAAGAGTATTTTGGTTTATCAAGATCATTCTAGTTTATTAAAAGTTCATTCTAGTTTATAAAGATCATTCTAGTTTATTAAAAGATCATTCTAGTTTATCAAGATCATTCTGGTTAATTCATTTTACGGGCATGAGTAAAATGAATCGATCCCTATAGTCCAAACATTAAGATAAACGAATATCAAGACTACTTAAAACAATTCTCAAGCCCAAAAGTCTAGCTAAAGGTTCAAAGAAGGAAATAACATCAAGATCAATAACTAGATCAATCTCCAGATTGATGAGCTATGGGCAAGGACATCTAGAAGAACAAGGTACATTGTTGCTGCATTTTTGTATAGAAAGCTCAACTTGCTTCTAACACAAAAAACTGACAATTCACAACCATTCAATCACTCATTCACATTTTACATACAACACAAAACGAAGAACGTTCTGGTTTTACTAAAGAACATTTTGGTTATTGTGTTTTCAATACAAAATTAAAATAAATAATTTTCCATAATCCAAACCACAAATTAAAAAGTATCAATACTGCTCAAATCAATGGTGAAACCCAAAACTCAAACTAAATTCCCAAAGGAGGAAAACAATCTCTAGATTGATGACAAGATTGATTTCCAAATTGATGAGTTGTGACCAATGACGCAAGTACATTGTACTTACATTATTATGCAAAAAGCTCTACATAAATCTGGTTTGAAACAATTGAAGTAACAATGTCAATTTACAAGGAAATGGGGTTTGAATCGTAAATTCATCCATTTAAATTTTTTTGTTAAAAACTTAAAAAAATAACTCGAGATTTATCTTGGTTATGAAAATAGAAAACGGAGAATATTCTTGGTTCTGGAAACATAAAACGAACAACATTCATGGTTAGTTAAAATCAACAATTAAATTTATCTATTTAACTTGATAATCATAAAGGCTGAAAGTAAATAAAGATAAGAGAAGAGATATCACACAATGATATATCTTGTGTCACCTAACTTGGACTACATACAGTCCTCACAACTGTGAAATTTTTCAATAAATGTTCAAACAGAGAATATTCTTGGTTTTACACAGTTTGTTCATATCAACATTGATCTATTACAACAATTAATTTCCATCTAGTAAGGGATTCAATCATGGCACCTATCAATCATTAGAGAGAATTTTATAATTCACTTTTTAACCATAAAAGAATTTTCTACAAACTTCTCAAACTATAAACAACAGTTATAGTCTTGAGTTTACTCAATAATAATTTAAAGTGTTTAGTAGAATCCAAGGGATCTCAACACTTATTTGTGGTTAGATTATTTACAAAAGATTCAGTAAAATAATAACAAAAGATTCAAATATGAATAACATTGATTCTTTTGATGGGTGAGAGACTTTCGAGTGTATGAATGTAAGTAAGTGATGAATTTCTTAGCACTTGAATTTATGATTTTTCTTTGAGCTTGGGGTTCTTTTTACAGGCTTCAAGAATGTTGATGACATCTAATTTGACTGTTGAAAAAGTGCCTAGATGTCATGTATCAGATTTGACTAAAGACCATACTTTTTGAACCATGAACGTTCTTGATTTGAACATTTTGTGTTTTGCTTCTGTGATGATAATGATTGATTCGTAACTTCTCATTCTTGACTGTGATTTATGATCACTTGTTTATGTGCACAGACATCTCAGAGATGTGCTTAATATATTCATATCAACATTGTCTTTGATTCGTGCAATCAGGCTGGATAATGATGTCCTTATGTTGGAGATTGATTGTTAACATACTGGAGAATGATGTTCACATGCTAGAGATTGATGTTAACATGTTGGAGAATGATGTTAATATTCTGGAGAATGATGTTAACATTATGGATATTGATGTTAACATGTTGGGAAATGATGTTAATATTCTGGAGAATGATGTTAACATTATGGATATTGATGTTAACATGTTGGGAAATGATGTTAACATTCTGGAGATTGATGTTAACATGCTGGAGATTGATGTTAGCATTCTAGAGACTGATGTTAGCATGTTGGAGAATGATCATTTGTCATTTGTTCTTTGAGTCATGCCTTTTAATCTTTGATATTTTTAAGTATTTCTTTTGCTTATGTGAGAGTTGTATATTTCATGTAGATGTACTAGAAACACATTTGTAATTTGCAGGAGCTTTCCTTGCATTAACAAATGAAGAATATGGAGAACGTTCTTGCTTTTTCAAAATATTATCAAGAACATTCTTGGTTCTTGTTTGTTCATTTTTTGCTTTTTCTTTAAATTGATTTTGCTTGGATTTCTTAGTACCATTCTTGGACTATTACACACAAAAAACATAATCATAATTAGAGTCCTAACTAACCTTTTGTTTGATTACGTTAAAATATTAATTTGAGATTTTGTCTCAACAACAGTATCAACTAAAATTTCACAGTCCATTCACTCACTCGTTCAGGTATTCCATCATACTCAAAAGCAATAACATTATTTGTTTGTCAAGAACGTTCTAGACAACAATATAAACATGTGTTTAATTGTTTTAAAATAGATCTTACACTTGGGACGTGTGTCTAATAACTATATTCAATTTAAACTGAATATTCAAAGTCTCTTATCATCTATAAATTGAAGATCAATTGGAAGATGAAGGTTGTAGTTCAATTTACAAATTTACCAACACATGTTCAAGTAATAATAACAAGTCAAAAAATATTCAATCAAACTCCAGCTCTCTTCACTATATTTATGGATCATCATTTATTGAATTCGTCTTTATTTATCTCAAACAAGTGTTGATAATTTTCAAGATCCCAAATACTTTTGTCATACACATCATTTTTAACTCAAGTATATCTTTTATGTTAGATTGAGTGTGTTTGTAAAAATCCTTTCAAGGCTGAAAGATGATTGTAAAAATCATTTTTAGGTTGAAAGATGAAGATTATAATTGACTAAGGTATAATCAAGAGAAAATGTGTGAAGGAGAACATTCTAGTTCTGAAGCACATAGTGAAAATTTCACGATTATGAGGACTGGACTAACCCGAGTTGGGTGAACCAATATACTTTTTGTGTGTGATCTTTTTATTCTTTAACTTTAATTATTTGCAGACACAAATCACACTTCATTATAAATTAATTTGTTTTATGTACTTCTAACACATCTAAAACTTTTCCGGACATTCTATTTCAACCAAAATTGATCTTGAGTTAATTTAAATTAAGCACATGAATAAAAAAATCACAATTGAAACTCTCTTTTTTTGTAATTGACATTGCTACTTCAATCTATTATAACTCTCGCTTAGTGTTTTTATTATATGATAAAAATTGCAATAGCAAAACTAGTTTTGTTGGGATCAAGACAGATATGGCTAAGGCATGTGATAGGATAGAGTGTAGTTTTCTCAAAAAGCCATTTGATCATTGGAGTTTACTAATACCATAATGAAATATGTGGCTACAATAGTTTTCTCAATTCTCATTAATGGGAAACCCTCTCAAAAGTGACTCATTCCCCTTACTTGTTTATTATACATGAAGAACTGCTTATTGGTTTAATACAAAAAAGCTCCGGTTAATAGTCTAAATAACTATGTACCGATAAGCAAAAGTGGGGTGTGGGGTTAGAAACATTCGAAGAATAAATAATTGGGTGGCCCATAATGACCAGATTTGTTATCCTTAAGCACAATAATGTGTGACCCAATGCACCCCCAAATAAACTGATTGTACCGATTGCCTTAGATTTGAGCCTCAGTTAATAAAGTTGTGATGTTTTGTATATATCTTTATATATATTCCATACTTTCTCAAGACTTGCATTGTAGTTCTACATTTATAATATAGGTGGTTGTTGTATTGATTAAGATTAAATAGTCCAAATTTTTTAACTCGCATTTTATAGTTAATCGAATAATAAAATTTATTTAAAAATATAGAATGTTTGATTTGAATTAGACACTCATAAATCTCTTAATGCAATAATGGATGCAATCTAAATCTGATTAAATTTGAACATTCTCTTTTTTTTTCTTCCTATGTAGCTAATAAAAAACTAAGAAACAATAAAATAAATGGAGGCAAATATTAATCTCCATAATTTTACTTCTACCCTTACATTTTGCCCTTTTTACATATTTTTAAAACAAAATTCCTACTCTCACAAGATTCAATATAAAAATTGAGTTTTGATAATCGTATTTTTATGTATAAAAAAATGTCGAGTTTTCCCTGAAAACTCAACAGTGTTAGTTAATTTTTTTTTTTTTTTATCCTTACATATAGGGTAATACAAAATGGATGGTTCATTAAAAATGTGGAAATAGAGGTATAATAATAATAATAATAATAATAATAATAATAATAATAATAATAATAATAATAATGTGGAAATAGAGGTATAATAATAATAGAGTACTGGATAGAATTTTCTGAAAAGAAGAATATGCATTCTAGGCTTCAAAACAATAGTGAGGTGTGGGCCATTGATTTGTAACAAAGTTGTATGGAAAGAATATAATTAGTATCCCTCAGCTACTCTTCACACCTCCACCAATCCATTTAAGTTACAAATAGTCCTTCTTTGTTTTCAAAATTTTCTAAAAGAATCCGAAACATGGTTTTGTTTCGAATATTTTATTTTATGATAAATTCGACTTGAAAATTAAATTTCAGATTTTTAACAAGTGCAAAATTTTAAATTTTAAATATTTTAAAAGAAAAGGATGGAGATTGAATTTAATGAAAGTTACTTCAAAATGAATTACAATTTAAATTTTTATAGAAAAATTAATTATTAATACGCTTCAAATAGAGTAATTCTATTTGAAAAATTAATAAAAAAAAATAAAAAAAAAATGTTTTAAAAGGTTATATAGTGAAAAATAAGATGTAATTTTTTCAATAATAAAATATTCATAATATAATCTAGATTTTCCCTCTCATATTAATTAGATAATGTTTAAAGTGATTGCGAATATTTTTTTGTTTTGAAAATGAAATTTTAAAATAAAACATGTTTAGATAAAACATGCCTGGTTGAGTTGGTTGTGAAAAAAATAAAGAAGGTGACAAATGAGAAGATTTCAACAACATTCTCTTCATTTTTCTTTGTTTTTTCTATTACAATAACTTTAAAGGGTTTTTGGTTATATGAAAATATTTGAGTCCACCAAATATCATGTTATTATATTTTATATTCTTAAAATTTTAGTAATGAAATCCAGACGGTGATAAATGGAGATTTCTATACCTTATGATATGGCGGTCAAAATGTGAAAGTGTTGTTAGTAATAAAAAATCTAATATTTCTTTGATGCTTAAATCCAAAATCAAATATATATTCGAGAAAATCACACCAAATATAATATTTAAAGTTTGATTTAAAAAATAATAATTTTTATAAAGATATTAAAATAGGAAAACAAATGTACAGTTAAGCCAAAAATAATAACTAGATGAAGCAAGACACAAAATTTCATAGTAGTTAACCTACGACTCTTAGATAGTCTCCGCTCATACGTGGAAACAAATTTCTAAAGGCCTATTGAAGATGATTTTTTGTTATTTTTAAAAAAAAATTAAAAAACTAAAATCAATTTTAAGTTTCAAATATGAATTTTAAATTTCAATTATGAATTTCAGTTTTTATTTTTGAGTAAAGTTACTCTATCTATGAACTTATATAATATATAGAAAATATTGGCACATAAAAGAAATTAAAATTTATAAAACAAGTTTTTCTTTCTAAATATACAACAAAATCATAAAACTCTTTAAAATAAGAATCATAAGAGGATTTTTTACCAAAATATCCCCTTTTTCAGAAAACTTAATAAATTGTCCTAGTTTCAAAACTTGTTACCAAAATGCCCTACTTTTTAGGGTTAGTGAGAAAACTCTCCCTGGAGGAGCGGCCTATTGAAGTGGCTACCCTAGTAGGAGGTCGCATCCCCGGCCAGCGACCTCCCAAAGGGTTTTTCAAAATTGTTTTTTTTATTATTTGTATATAATTTAAGTAATTTTTAAATAATAATAATTATAATAATTATAATAATTATAATAATACATTAATAATAATAATTACTATTATTAATTATTATTATTATTAATGTATTATTATTATTATTAATTATTATTATTGTTATTATTATTAAAAATTGTTTTATTTAAAAATTATTATGAAATTTCTGAGTCGTTGGTGGATATGAAATTTCTGTGGTAGGGACGTGTATATGAGGTGATGATAGAGACGGTTGTCTCATGTTTTGTTGTTGTAGGCTTGATTGAGAGGTCGACATAATGTATTTTGTTTTATGTTATTAATGTAATTTGTCTTATTAATATAATTATTATTATTAATGTATTTTCTTATTTATAATAATAATAATTAATAATAATAATGATAATAATTAATAATAATAACAATCATAATAATTAATATTAATAATTATTATTATTATTATTAGTAATTATTATTATTATTAGTAATTATTATTATTATTAGTAATTATTATTATTATTATTAATGTATTATTATAATAATTTCTTATTTTAATTATAATAATTTTTAATTTAATTATAATTATTTTTAACTAAAACAATTTTTAATAATAATTACAATCATAATAATTAATAATAGTAATACATTAATAATAATAATTAATAATAATAATTAATAATAATAATAATTAATAACAGTAATTATTATTATTATTAATATATTATTATTATTTAAAAATTACTTAAATTATATACAAATAATAAAAAAAACGATTTTGAAAAACCCTTTGGGAGGTCGCTGGCCGTTAGGGTTGTGCATGGTTGGTTTTTTTAAAAAACCAAACTATATCTATTTTAAAACCAATATATGGATTTGGATTTATAACCAAATCCATTATTTGGTTTAAAACCGGTTATAAAACCAATTGTAAAATTGGTTATGGTTAAATAACCGGTTTATAATTAAGCAAACAGTTTTGAAAATTTTAATTCTAAAATCGATTTTTTTTTCAAAATCGGTTAAAATTTGATTATTTTTTTAAAAGATCATTTATTCATAGTTTAAAAATCGGTTATTTAAAAATTAATTTTGAGATTTTATTTTTTTCGATATTTTTTCGAAAAAAATAAATTTCAAAATTTTTTCAAAAAATAAAATCTCAAAATTAACAAAATATTGGTAGTGGATAATATCCGAATAAAAACCAAATCCAAATATAAAACATAAGTGGTTATCCAACCAGTTTATAAATAACTGGATTATAACCATATGTTTTAAACCGGATTTTTAAAATGGATTTGGATTCGGTTTTGGATTTGTGCCTTATAACCGGATTTTTGCACAGTCCTACTGGCCGTGGATGCGACCTCCTACTAGGGGAGAAATTTTAGCCACTTCAGTAGGTCACTCCCTCAGGAAGAGTTTTCCCACTAACCCTAAAAAGTAGAACATTTTGGTAACAAATTTTGAAACTTGGGTAATTTAATTAAGTTTTTTGAAAAAAGAGATATTTTGATAAAAAATCCATCATAAGAATTGAAGGAAAAGCAGAAGACGTTGCATATAAACTAGCTATTTTGATATGAAAAGTTTATAGGAGTATTAATGATAGTCGCACGTTGTTTGCGTAAAAGTTAGAATAATAATTATCATTTCTTTAAATAAGTTGGCTAATGAAAGGAAGTTAGGTTAGGGTTGGCTTTACAACTGGGACACATCATCCAACACCAAACGACCAAGCAACCACAATTAAACCATTATTATGTTTCTTTCTTATTTAAACTTTCTCATTATACTCTATTTGTCTCTAATTTTTAAAATATAAATAAATAAAATGATTTTATCAAAATACTTATATTAATTATTAATTTATTTTTATTATTATAAATATAAAAGAAAAAATAATAATGCGAAAATAATATATACAACATTAACTAACTGATTCAGTTAAAATAAAATAATTAAAGTTGTATTAAACATAGAAAATAATAATTATGAGATAAATATATTTTTATAAAGGTGACGATCATTTTAAAGTTGTATTTGAATCCATTCGAAATCTGTAATAGTAAATAGCCTAATAAATATATATAGAGTTTGTTTGACAAAACCAAATCACTTTTATATCATATAAACTTATATAATTATAAAATAGTTGTTTTGTAAAAGTTTTAATTACCGAATATTGTATTTTTTTTACTACTTTATAACAGTTTTTGATATACTATTTGAAATAATTAGTTTATAGCATATATAGTTATATCATTTATAGCATATAAACTTT